>JAODUP010000488.1:330000-510000 GCA_025642065.1 Paralvinella palmiformis
TCAAAATCTTAACCTTTCTATGTTGTCATCACCTCAGCATAACATAACAGACAACGCAGAGACACAGCACCAAAATTACGAGGAATAACATTTCATTTGTGACGCCCTTGCTTCTCTAAATATAAATTTTCCTATCTTGATTCGGCCACCTTTCACCGGTTAACCTGCAGTAAGAGGCCCTACACGTGACAAACATCCACGCTTCAGAGACCAGCCGAGGAGGTCGGATCATCAGGGGCTCTTCCAGAGACCAACGATCTACACGTGTGTCGCCGCCGAGGTACGCTTTCCGCCTCCAATCTACGACTGATGACCGAGTTCGACAAACGTCGACTAGCCTTAAAACCGAATCGCTGTTCACCGTTATTGACATTAAGCGTTGCTTCTGTGATGTACTCATATTGGCTCGTGTTATCATCCCCCCTCTCTCTCTCTCTTCTGGCATCTTCCAGTCCGATGACATTCGGCCTTCCCAACGGTGAACCGCGGCTCGCCGTCCACCCGAGTAGCGCATTCGGCCCGATGTTAATCGGCCCACAATGAGCGTCGTTTGGGCGTTCACCGATCGGGTACTCGAACCTAATTGAGCCCTTTTATTAACGGTTTGCGTTCGTTCTTCAATCGCGGGTAATGGCAACGAGCGGTCGATTGAAAACTTGCCGCCATCGGGGCGGCGACGGCTACGGATATTTCATTTCTCGACTGAAGTGACGTAGGACGTTAGACGCTAACCAAATCGAGTGCGTGCGTGCATACGTGCGTGCGTGTATGTGTGCGTGTGGATGAGAACTTGCGGGCTCGCCATAGCCCAGGAGGCTAAGCAGATTCCTGCGGATAAGCACCGACCTCGGTATTGCGGCGCCGGACAACTAGTGCTCATTAGAGGATCACCTAATGCGGTATAGTGTTGCCCCATTAGAGGTTCCGGACGTTTATTCCGGATTGGTGTCAAGTAGCTGACGTATCAGACCCCGACTAGGAGCCGTTTTCGGGCCACTTAGCCCGCTCGGTCGTCAACTTGTGTACACTCTTGTAAATGCTCACGGGCAGATGATACCTTGTTATGACTTGGAGCTCGTGGCCCGTCACTTATCATTAGAGTGGAGTTGATGGCGTTTTAGTGCCCAACCGATGACGATATCGGCAAATTATCGCGCGCCCGCCGCGCGCGCGCGTGTGTGTGTGTGTGTGTGTGAGGGGGGGGGGGGGGTTGATGTAGCTGGGGGCTGGCGTTGGTGACTCTAAGCAGAATTCTAGGAGGAATGAATTAATAACTGACCATTAGATGACAGGAGTTAAGAAGTTGTTAATCGCGTAGCTATCACTAGATATTTACAAATTTCTACCCGAACCGCCTACGCACTCTGTGTGTGTGTGTGTGTGTGTGTGCCCCTACAAGCGAGCTGATGCACTGAAGATGGATGAGAGTGGATATGACTTGTGGTATTTTTCAAGCCATCGGTTAATTAATCTCAGAAACCGCACGGTGGTAAATTTGTAAACCTTCCGCCGCGAGGAGAGTTACCTCGCTGATATAATTATCGCCATTACGTGGGATAAAGTTAGAACACAGCGTAACTCTCTCAAGATGAATGTACACCTACAAGTTCTCATTTATAAAATATAATACGTAGTAAGGGAGGACAGCTCTTAAATAATCCGTCGTTTTTGGTGGTTGGGGGGGGGGGAACTTTCGGACATATGCCAAGGATGTCTGTTATTAGCCAAAATGTCACCAATAGCGCCTCGTTGTGGCCATTTGTTGACATAATTTAGGCTCTCTCTCACACACACACACGCACACACAAGCCATATACGGTGGATGACTAGAATCGACGATGCTGCCCTCTCTGTTTAGCCACTCCCCAAAGGAGTTGGCTTAAAAGCCCGGATGATGGTTGAGTCGACATTATAACTCAATCGTTTCTTCTTCCCTGAAGTAGTTTAATTGATGGTATAACTGAAAACGGAGACATCTCTGCCTGTCTGTCTCGCTGTCTGTCTGTCCTACTCATCCTCCTACTCTCTCGCTCTCCCCTCTCTCTCTCCCTCACCCTCTCTTTTATTCTCTGTCTTGGTTTGCGTCTTAAAACTTACCTCTCCTTCATCATCTCCCATTCACACATGTATGTATAAATGTGTCTATGAATTTATGTATGTAAGTACACACACACACACACACACACACACACACAAACACACACAATCGTGACCTACTATCTCTGACAACCTGGTCCGGATTAAACACAGGCTGTGGTTTACATAGTAAGTAGTTTAATAACATTTAAAAAAATCGCTTGTAAGAACACTTTGTTTTAAATTCAGTAAGACATGAATGTATATATTATTCTGTTTATTATCTATACGTGATCAAATAGTAAGTAATGTTCAAACTGTTTATTATTCACTAATGATGCGACCATATATATTCTCGATCAATTAATGTATCTACTATGTGCTCTTTCGTGTGATCATACCGTCCCTTCACAAAATGAATACTAACTTTAATGCATTATTCACTGTTTTATGGCGGCATGATAGAATCGACAGTAATAGATATTCCTGAGCCTGTAGTGGAAGCCTAACAATGGAACAAGACAACAAAAAGAAGTTCGCCTTAATGCGTTGTCATGAACGTTTATATAGGCTGGCCATAAAAAAACCTAATTCGGCAGCCAGTTAGGAACACGACAACCACGTGGCTAAAATGTCGAATAAGTGGAAACGTAAACAATACTTATTGGTGTGTTAAGTCGAAAATAATGTGTGGATAATTAATTATTTAGACTTCCAATGAACGCGTCCCATCGAAAACATTTCGCCAACATATATAATCGACAAGGCGGCATTCTAGTATACGATAACAACGATAAAAGACTTCGTTGTTTTCGATTGTACAGTTGTCTTCTAAGTAATTCATTGATCGAATTGACATATGGGAACTATATCAATACATCTGGCTGAGTCTCTACGTCAGCTAATTAGCTTCATCGTGGGTTGGTGAGGGGGTGGTGTGTGTGTGTGTCTTGTTTGCGTTTGCTTGACATTATAACTGATAAAAGACCATGCAATACAGCTTTATTGATATTATTTTGTTTAGTTCTTTATATGATTGTGTATTATTATACGATTGCAATCATTTGACAATATAGTCGATGATAAAGAGCTACGACTTGCTCGCTGTTTTGTTAACTTACGTCTGAAATCAATTATTGTTTAAACGGGGCGGGGTGGGAAGGAATCATAAACTGTATTTTTGTCATCGCTTTCGTCGATAAAATTTTATTTTTATTAATTGTATTTCATTGGCTTACATAATACGTGTTAAGAAGTACACCATCCGCTATAACTATAGGTGTGATGTGTAATGATTTTATTGTATATGCTATTTTGCGGTGTGCTTGATATTACACACAAAATTGCTAGCTTGCTTATTTCAAGCACATATTGTTGTATACAAATGACGACATTCCTGAAGATTCAGTTTAGTTCCATAATCATTGTACAATAGGCATACAGTAATACCCCGCTTTACTTCATTTCTGACTACGTTAAATTCGCCTTTACGCCACTTTTATAGAATAAAGTCATTATGTCCGACATTACGTCACTCAGCCGCATCACCTACCTCATAATAAAAGTACGTGGAGTTAATAAATTAACAACAAAAGATAAAAGAAGCTAAAAACAATATAAAAACAATAAAAATACATAAAAAATATATACATCGAAAAATGTTTAAAGGCATTTTTAAGGAGTTATGTCCGGTTTACATAAAAAAGAGGTTACATCACGGCTTTTGGAACAATTAATGACGTAGAGCGGGGAATTCATTTGAACTTAGCATTAACAGGTACAATGCCGGTTTCTAACTATTTGTCCTGTCTTGTAAATTATCAACTCATTCCTTTAAAAAGAAACTATTATTAAGGACTAAAAACACAGTTAGAGCCAATGACTTTGGATAGTAAACATTGTTTAAGGTTTCCGTGATGTGGTAGAAACTAGTGCAGGACGAAGTACGAAAGGTTATCAAGTGTCAACTATTGAAATACAACCTAACAATCTAAGTTATTACTTAAAGGAACAGTTCATCTTCATTGTAAATTTTCAGGACTAATACAGCTATGTTAACAAATATCATAAATGATGTGAAAATGTGAAAACAATCACCCACACATTAAATAATCCAGTTCAAAGTGCTCATTAATGGACTATTAATGGCCTGTACGAGTCGCCATTTTGAAATTAGACAGAGACCGGAAGCTCCTGAATGCTGCCATTACTCTTGAAACAATGGCGACCCTCCACGTCGGAATTTGTGCCGAGATTGATGTAATCTTCCTACCCTGCCAACATTCTAGGCAGCTGGATTGCCTAAATTTCGACATGTGACTTTGACTGATTTAGATTTAGTAATAGGAGATATTTTGTGTGTGAAGGTGGAATAAAGAACGTACCCCGTTTGCGCCTGGTACTATTTACAAAAAGTACAACTTAATCATTTGAATACATTATTTCAAAAGGAATCTGCGATTTCAAAGTCAGCTCCTGATTGATCGGCCGATTTGTTGAGGATTGCCGAAATCCAGGAGAAGGGCCAACGTCTTTTTTGTTGGAATAGTTTGCGTTTACAATTATTTCCCTCTTTTCTACTTGTTCAATGAAATTTATCCAAATAGTTCTTCTTTGTTATCATTTGACCTATAGGTTTACTAAAATCGTCTTCCTACGCGCATTATTTTACGAATCTTCATCGACGATGTTCGCCTGTTTATTAAGAACTCTCCCAACTTCCGTTTACAGAGCCTGTTTATTCTTCTTTGTTTATCCAGCTGCTAATCGAAAGCTTTGCCAGGGTTCCTGTATTTCGGGATCCTCCCTGTTTAGCCCACCGGAATGATCTCTAGAGGGTGCCAATTACAGATCCGTTCCAAACGCTGAAAGAGAACTGCCATCCAAACATCACCACATTTCTGTCAATAAAGTCCTCAATGAAGTCTTCGCCGTAAACGCTGACGTCAAAGTTGCCCCGTCCACCGTCAAAACTAAGCCAAGATACGAAACATTCCTCGAAACGTGGACGTCTGATATGTGAAGATCGACGCACGGTTACAAAATCGTATTTCCTCGACTATTATGTCCGGGTAAGGGACAATAAGCGGAAACATTCCGCGTGATGGAACAGACTGGCTCAAGTTATAAGTAACGGGATTTTCGACTCAGTTTCACAGAAACGAGTCGACAATAGGTTTTTGTATCGTTTTCCAGTTTTTTTGTTGTTGCATTTCTATGTGGAATATTCGCAGATTATTAGCTTTGGGACTATGTATTTCTAGCCAAACATCACGCTGTGTATAGCCTGGACTTAAAAAAGGAGAAATATTTGGTGGCGGAATTGCGATGTGAAGGATGACAGGCTTCTGAATTGGTTGTATAATGAGCAAGGAAGATCATTATGTATGTTTTAGTGCGGTGGTGTGGTGTAATGCTATACCATCCTATCTTTTAAACCCATCCCCCTCTCGCCTGAGCTAATTTGCCCATGTGTGTGTGTGTGTGTGTTGTGTGTGTGTGTGTGTGTGTGTGTGTGTGTGTGTGTGTGTGTGCACGTGCGACTGGTGCCTGGGATATATCTCGGATCAAGTGGTATCGGCTCTCTTATGTTGTCCTGTTAACTGTCAATATATCCATGAGAAAAGCTATATCCTTGTTATGGTGGCTGGCTATTTCGTCGAATACAATTTAATATCGTGTCTGGTTTCCGCTGAAACAGTGAAGGTCGTTCCAATATACGCAGAGGTCATATCTGGAACATCGCAGCAGCCATCACTCAACTTGGAAAATGATGGTATGATAAAACCACCGCAGACCATCACCCTAGACAGTGTGTCTAGTTCATCATTGTCTCCGTCTGTGGGTATCGTTTGCGTCTATACATGCCAGCCCCTGCCTGCGTAGGTGTATTCTGGTGTATGTATACTTTGATGCACACGTGCGTACGTGTCCGTATGGGCGTTGTATAGGTAGTGTGACAGTTTAAAGCGATTCTTTGTAAATATAAAATTCCTTATTTACTCTGTAGGCATTACTAATTCTAGACATTTGATATATTAAATTTATTAGAACTATAAGTCTATTAAACGCTAAAGACATTAAAATACCCGGATGTTTTAATTGCGTACGCAAAAATTTAGATCCAGAACAGCAATCCCGATCACCTATTTGGCATCGTAATGAATATTCGGGTTTGTCTATTTGATCAACACGCGTGCGTTTTGGCATAGTTTTGTTGGGTTGTGTTCGAAACGTTAACACTCCCTGCGTGCCAACACTGAGCATGCGTGCATATTCTCCTGTATAATTAATTAGCCACATGGCGGGCCAGCTCCAAGTGGTCAGTGTAAACATAAGCTGATTGCGACATTTCTTTCAACAAAAACAAGTAAATTATGTATAACTTGCAATCTGTACTCGATATTGTGACTAATAATGCTGATATAAGTAATTATTATTAGAATCGGTAGAGAAAGGTTTTGACCATCAAAATATTACTTTAAGGGACCATCTGTTAATAATAATGAAACTCAAATGAGTGAGACACATATGGACTATAATTTACAGCTTCACCACAGGGAGTAATTATAAATAAATTTAGAATTTACAATATATGGCATATTTGCGGTTGAATGAAAAACTCATACTTTAGTGCCATAGCCGGGATTCGAAGCTCCGACCTCTCACACAGTATGAGCAGAACCGTGGGTAAATAGACCCACGCTCTACCGATGAGGCCAAAGAGGCACATATAGCTCTTTGCATGCATATATATATATATATATATATATATATATATATATATATATATATATATATATATATCCCCACTTTCTCTCTCGGCGACTCCATAACGCGATGGTGAGAGTATTGCGCAGTAAACTTCCAGGTTGTGGGTTTGAATCTGACTGATACCTGTGTTTGTTGATTGTTTCCCTAAAAAGTCGTCCCTAGACAACTTTTCCCAGATATGCACACACACACACACACACACACACACACACACACACACACACACACACACACACACACACACACACACAGTTATATATATATATATATATATATATATATATATATATATATATATATATATATATATATATATATATGACATACTTACACAGAGTGTGATTAAATATATATCTTTAGCATTATAATGCTCAGAGTGTCCTCGTACAAATAATAATATCAGAAGCCTCAGATATAATTGAACTGTCGAAAAATTGTTTTTATGACACTTTGTGTCAGTGTCACCATCTTGTGTACCTACATAACAAACTAGAAACAAATTTATTTAGCCTGATGATGACAATATCCAGGTTAGACTGTGTCAAAAACAGGAGCATCCCTCTTCTATCACCATGTAGATGTAGGTGTCTGCGTTTACTCCTACAATACAAATGTATTACGTTCGTGTGCCAAATTCGAGTCATTTAGTGGAAAGATAAATTTACTTGTGTTACCTTTAGAAGTAGCAGGCGAAATTGAAATAACTTTACGTTATCATATATTGCTTGCTTGTGAAAATAATGTATGAGTCAGTCGAAGAAGTTAACTTACAATTAATTATGATTGTTATTGTCACGTGACAAGCATAACTATGCAGCCACTACGTTTTGGTGTTTTGGCCAGTAGTGTAATTTTGGCAGATACTCGTGGCAATGAGCAATAAACTGGTGTTTGGATAATCTGTTTGGATGATTGATGTTTTAAGAGATAGGCTAAATGGGCCGAGTGACATTCAAAGGTAATGAGGCGAAGTGAAAGATGAAACACCCTTCAGTCATGCTCACGCCGAGATATTTGGCCAACCGCGAAGCTAGACGCTAGTATTAATAGTAATAGTAGCAGCAGCAGTAATAATAATAATAATAATAATAATAATGTACATTTAATAAAACATTACAACCAACAAGAATGGTTAAAAACAATCTAAGACAATGCCACATATATCATGTATTTAAGATCCAAGTAGAAATCTTCAATGCTGGACAAGTTTCAACCGGAAAATCAATCCTGGCTCCAAATGATAA
This sequence comes from Paralvinella palmiformis, assembly GCA_025642065.1. Taxonomy (NCBI): domain Eukaryota; kingdom Metazoa; phylum Annelida; class Polychaeta; order Terebellida; family Alvinellidae; genus Paralvinella; species Paralvinella palmiformis. The sequence continues at coordinate 338,094 of JAODUP010000488.1, forward strand.
CGTGAATGTTTTTCTTATAAACCCTCTTATGACCCCTTGTTCATGAAAATGTCATCGGAAATTATAGGGTGATCGAGACTGCTAATACTTAAAATACTTCAGTGTTGACTCGAGTCACATAACGATTACGTCATCCGTGTAATCGACCTAATTTTATTGAAGATATTGCCCGAGGAGATTTCAAGTGGATCTTTTATTACCCTACACATATTCTATTAAGACAATTCTAATCAATTTGCTTTCAGGCTAATATTACCCGTCATGCCGCATTTTGGACGAATTCTTAAGTAACTCATACCGTGGTTTAACTATATACCGCACTTCTGGTTTTAGATCTAAATAAAACTCGTTTTATTTTCCGTTGATTTTTACAAATTAGAGCGACGACTTTATTTTACATATCTCAAGTGAAATTGTTATCAATTTATTTATGCAAAATCAGGACCCACACAGACACGCACGCACGCACGCAAGCAAGCAAGCAAGCAAGCAAGCAAGCACACACACTCGCACGCACATGCACACAAACATGACTCAAAGCACCAATACCCCAAACTCCATATAAAGCCTAAACCTCCAAATGTATACATACATAAACCTACGCATACACAAACCTGAACATACACATACCTAAATATACACAAGTCTAACCATATATAAAGCTAAATATACATAAGCTTAAACGTACATAAATCTAACAAACATCATAGTTACCACTTTCTTACTCATGGACATGCAGTGTAGGAGGAGTTTTTCATCAACTGGCAAGGTTTTCTCCACTAAATATGACATATATTGTTAATTCTAAATTTATTTGGAATTAGTTCTCGTGGTGAAGCAATAAAATACAGACCATTTGCGTCTCCCTCATTTGAGGTGGCTAAACCAAATAAAATAACTGCCATTTCGACCATTATTATCATTATTATTATTATTATTATTATTATTATTATTATTATGACTAAAATAGTTAACGCGTGTGACTCTATATCTATTTTTACTGTCAGACTGGGAGTGAGATGTATTTAATCAATTTCCGAGTGTTTTATCTGTCAATCAAAAACATTAAAAAAAACCTTCGGCCAGTTGACTTCGTTTCTTCAGGAAGTAACTCTATAGCCATATGTGGAAGGTCTGACATCGTCGTCAAACACATGTCATTGCGTTGATAAAAGAAACTATTGACATTTCGATTCGATTTAAGCGGTTATGTAATTTCATACCCACCTCTACATATTTAAATGTAACTTACATTGAACATGATTTCAAATGAGCTCTGAATTATCTCGTTGTAAGTGAGGTTTTATCATTTTGTTCCAGGTTAGTTTACTTGCTTTGGGATGAAATAGACATTTGGCGGTTCAACATTTGACTTTGTGGTGAGCGTGGATTTCTTCATAACTGGAATTTTCACTTAGGTTAGAGAAGAACTTCGACGCCAGACCAGTCGGATGTGTATTGATACATGGTTCATATAGGTAGGATTTATTCAGTTATTCGAACCCAGAATAAAGCTGAGGTCAGCATCTGAGGTGTCGAAATGTTTTATATACAGATTTCTTTTGGACCACAGAAAATTACTGTTGAATGTAAACTCTGGTGTCAAAATAGTTTATGATATGTATGTAGCAAGTCACCATTGAACCACACGCACGTGTTGTTTGTTGCGAGCTGTGGTATCAAATGGTATGTTTTTTACGTGGTTCTGCTTTTTGTACGTAGCCTGCATGTAGCCGCTTTCCTGTGAGCGTGACATATTTGTCGCGTACGAAAAGCGAATTAGCTGGTTCCCACAGGCTGATGAGTAGACCAGACACATGCTTAGGTATACGCATACATTTATCAATATGTGGAGGTATGGAACATTTTATTTTTAGATTAATGTATGTATAGTTGTATTTAGATTTATGGAGGTAGGTTTCGAAGGATGTTTAGATATGTTGATGCTCTGTGCCTGTTGCCTCTTACTATGTACCCTAAAACACACCAACATATATATATATATATATATATATATATATATATATATATATATATATATAGATGCACGCGCACACACACACACACACACACACGCACATATATATATATATATACATATGTACATACAAATATATATGTACATACACACAATTATTCACCCACACACACACACCCCCGCACACGCACAGACACACACACACATACATACACATAGACATACATACATATATACATACATACATACATACATACACAAGCATCCACAGAAAGAGATATTTATCATTTAAAACATTATATTTAACTGCGTATTTAACATCAAAATAAAGTTAGTTATTTATGGTTACAAGTGACTAAATAGAAATTACGATCGTTTCTATTCGGCTCATTAAATCTGCTAAAGTTAAAGAGTTAAATAAAACATGATGTTTAGAACTGATCTTTATACTGATTCTTTATAAATTTTCACTTTACACCATAATATATAATTCCTTATTAAAACTTTAGATATGGTATTTCATAAATTACGTTTATCAAACATTCAATCTTAAAGCTATCATTACAACACGTTGATATTGTAATTGGTCTTATGCAAAAATTCAGATCCCGAACACCATCGAGTGCCAAATAAGGCATCCTTATACATATTTGGTCCTGTTCCGTTTTATTGGACAAGTTCCGCGGACACAGTTGTGCACTGGCGTCATCAATGTGTACATCTTTTAGTATACCTACAGGTTTTCTCAGTTATGTTCGGAATGTTAACACTCTCTGCTTGCCACCACTGAGCATGCGTGCATATTCTGCTGTATAATTAATTAGCCACATGGCGGCCGGCTCAAATTCATCCGTGTAAACACAGACTTACTACGACTTTTCTACACACAGAATTACGCATGTTATGTTTAACTTGCAAGAAATAATTGATAGATTGTGACTAATGAGCACCAATAAAATTATTATTATATGAATCGTTCGAAAAGGTATATACCACAGAAGACTTGCTTTAAAAAGCCTTTAGATAGTCTTATAGATTGAAAAGGGTTGTTCTATAAAGATAGTCATATAAAAAAAGATAAATAAACATCCCATAGTCAGTGCTTTGTCAGTCGAGGGGTCAATCCTAAGAAAACATCCTACAAACACAGACACCTTGAGTTGATCCGAACTCATACCAGGACGCTTTATAGCACAATCTACTTACCGATTACGCTATATAATCCTCCCCCGCCCCCAAGAAACACGCCAGAGCTTTAAACCAGAACTGGTTGCTTCATCAGGGAGATGTTCGAGAATGTTATTCGATAATGTTTTCCTCTATAATTGGCTGATATTCATATTTGTAAGTCAATCACTAATCTCAGGTATACTTCTCCTGTGTCTGATTAATTTTTTTTAATGAACAAACATTCTATTTAATTAATAATACAAATACTGTGGCGTCATTTGAGTAAATAGGCATAAAACTCGGTTACCTAATTAAGTAATTAAGTTGATTATGTGTTGGACAGACCAATATTATAATATTTGCTAATTTCTAACAACATACACTTTCTGACTAGATTTCCTCTTCTCAAAGGATCGCTCGTTTACCAAAAATGAATAGGATTATTTTGGATTACTGTTGATTATTTTGTATTTTTGTTGATTATTGTGGATTATTTTGGACGATGCACCAGAGCAAACTATCATATATATATATATATATATATATATATATATATATATTTTTAGTGTGTGTGTGTGTGTGTGTGTGTGTGTGTGTGTGTGTGTGTGTGTGTGTGTGTGTGTGAGAGAGAGAGAGAAGAGAGAGAGAGAGCGGGATATATATATATATATATATATATATATATATATATATATATATATATATATATATATATATATATATATATATATATATATATATCATATAGTAAATATATATAATATATATATATATATATATATATATATATATATATATATATATATATATATATATATATATATATCCCCGCTCTCTCTCTCTCTCTCTACCCACACGCACCACGCACGCACGCACGCACGCACGCACGCACACATACTACACACACACAAATGCACACACACAAATGCACACACAAACGCACGCACACACATGCACACGCGCGCGCGCGCCTGTTTTGGTTAGTCAATAATGAGAAGACATACTAGGAAAGAAGAAGACTCAAGACGTTTGACGATTAACAATAAATCAAATTACTTGTGAGAATTACCGTCGTTACAGATCACCGATAGTGTTTTTTTTGCTGCCTAAAACGAGACATTTAACCGTAAAAACAGCTTCATAAAATAAATTATTTATCGATAATATTACCAAATAACATTTGTTATCCCGCGAGGTTTGGACGGACGTTATCCAGTTGTGGACACTTCCAGACAACAACAAAACACTTTCTAGAAACATTCCCCCAAAATGTAGCACTTTGCTCTGAACTAACCTGTCAGTTGAAGTTTGATACTCAAGTAACCTTCCTAGAAATTCAACGCGATGACATTAAATGAATACTTTATGAATCGCCTCCGGAATTTGTTTTGTGTTTCACGCGTCGGTCTAGATCCAGACGTCCGACTTGATGACCGTCAATGATCAATAAGCTTTCCGTGAAATGGTTTTCTTAAAAAAGATTCTCGATGAATCGGAACCGAAGGAAATTTTTCTCCGAAACAAAGTCCTTAATGTCAATGGACATCGGAACAGGACGAGATCCTTAATCCGGGCTGGCGAAGAAGGCGACAAATAAACTCCATCCCGTCCCAGGAATTGTTGATATTTAATCGGCACATATCGCTCTGAATATTACCATTATCGGTGTCACCATTGTCATCATAACTGTCATTATCACGATCGCCTTATTATTACGATAGGCGTGGCCACGAACATCGCCGAGTAAACAACTCGCTCACAACAACAACAGCAACAATAACAACAATAACGACAACAACGAGCATTACTACTCAGAGAAACGACGATTCGAATTTCGTTAATTGCCGGCTGTTTACCTAGATTAATAAACCATAAACCGTAAACGGTACTCACCTGTACAGGCGAGTACAGCCAGAACCGATACCAGGAAGGCAGCCCGCGGCCGACAGCTGCCGAAGTGCGACATCGTCGACATGACTGAAGCTGTGCCAAGCGCCGGTAATATCACAGACTGCAGGACGAGTTTGTTATTATCATAACAGAGAAAGGAGACGTCGTACACCTTTTTGGTCTATCGGAGAACGAGCGCAGATGCTAAACAGGAACTCGTCCGGGAACTTTTTACCAGCTGATTCTATCTGTCAGTAGCCGTGCTCTGTTTGTAGATGGGCAATGATTCACACTGATGCTCTCGTTGATGATATATAAATATATATAATATTTATATATATTTATATAGACTTAGCTTTCTATGTGTTTGTGTGTCTGTTCGTATATATGTGTGTATTCCTTCTCATCTATGGTTTCGGCCAACGAGGAGCCGGATGCGAGAGAACACGCGAGACAGATGAAGACGAAGAAACTTTCTCTCGGCCCCGGAACTCGCCCAATCCGCCAATCACCAACCAGCCAAATGGGTTCTGGACCGTGTCTCTCGTGGCGCCTTTTTATAGAGCGAGTCCGGCGCGGGCGACGCTCTTCTGCCATCACTCACACATCACTCCCGTGGTCCTCTCTGTACGCCGGGGGACGAAGCTCCGTGTATCGGGAGAACCAAACCCCGTCGACCACCGACCATCCCGTAATATCGTGGGGGAGGGTTGTCTGTGGGTGGGATGACGTGGCGATGACGTAGCGATGATGAGCGTCATGCTACGTGTTATGATCTAGAGGAGGATCGGTGTGTGATCTGTGACTGATCCAGAAATGAGCTCCGATTGCACTGATAGCCTGCTGTGTGTGTGTGTGTGCGTGCGCGCGCGCGTGTGTGTGTGTGTGGGGGGGGGAAGTGTATGTGGGTCTGGTTGGGCTGGGTTGTGGAGAGCGATCGGACTGTACAGCGGATGACATTTTCACGATTGAGTGGATCAACCAATTGGTTAATCAATGATCAGTGAATGAAAATGTGAAATGTTTTACGATCAGTAGGCTAATCAGTAGGCCACACACATATCACACACACACACACACACACACACACACACACACACACACACACACACACACACACACACACACACACACACACACACACACATATATATATATATATATATATATATATAGAGAGAGAGAGAGAGAGAGAGAGAGGGGGGGAGGGAGGAGAGAGAGAGAGAGACAGCTGGGATTTGAACTCAGTGTGTCTATTGTGTTGTCGAATATATATATATATATATATATATATATATATATATATATATATATATATATATATATATATATGAACTCTGTGTATGTATGTCTGTGTATATATGTATGTATGTATGTGTGTGTGTGCGTGCCCGCGAGCGCGTCGTTGTGCAACAAGTGAGTGCTAAGATACCAACCTTTATAACTTCATAGGATTATTTTAGTATTTACAATAACCAACGTAGTTAATTAATAGAAAACATATAACATGTTTAATTGAAAAGGGCTAGTATTATTATTAAGGAGGATTTTATATTTAAATGAATGTACATTCTAATTGCTTGAAAAATATAACACGGAGAGTCTGCTAGTATCATTGTTAAGGAAGATGAAATATGTAAATAAGTGTGTGTCTGTGTGTGTGTGTGTGTGGGTGTATTATGTGTGTTTATATATATATATATATATATATATATATATATATATATATATATATATATACATACATATAAACGGTCTCCATTACTGATTGTCTGTTAGAAGATATAGCCTATCTAATATTTAGTAATGAATGAACGCTGTATAAGAATGATAATTAGCCATGCATTAGCTGTTACAGGTATAAAGAACGGCGGCCTGCCTTAATCATGTCCAATTAAGCCACGCCCAAACTCTCTGAACTTATATATATGTCAGATTAAGGTTGAGGGACATCAGATCGGTGGGGATCCGCCTCGACAACATTAACGAGAACGGCTTCTCTAATTACCGCCAACTTTTGTTATCTGGCTAAAGTAAACGCCGAATAACATAACGTTCGTAATCGATACGATTAAACAAAATATAAAATAAGTAAATCAATCAAATATAATAGATAAATCCTAATAAACAATAGCCAGTGATATTAAAACGTGCCCGTGGCGAGCTGCGCATCTTTAGCAAATCCTCTCAAATCCGTTCGTTTCCGTAAATAACAAATTTCTAACAACAAATTGCCTCGTGGATTTTATAGGCGGAAGTAAGAATTCGTCGCACGCTCCGCGGCTCCATACATCAGCCTAAGGCGAACAAGAGCGTTTACACAACGACAAGAAAACAACTAGATAAACTGTTCTGAAATATATTGAGGAAAAACAGCGTTGTTTTACGGCTCGCGAGTGAACGTGTCATAACCCGTTAGTTATTTATGAAGGTCCCTCACACGGCCGCCATCTTTATCCATTTCCGGGTGTCATTTTTATTAACACGTGCCGCACTCTGCGCGGCTTACTCGTACGGAGGAAGCGCTGACGTATAAACCGGAAGCGGTGGCGATGCGGAAGCGAACCGCGATGGGATTTTTTTTATTAGGTCCACGAAGAGTGGATGGACGATTAGAAATCAAGATCAATTCCCATCGGATCGCGCCATCTCTCCTAATCGTGAGCACTTCCGGATACGTTGACAGTTGCTAGGTGACACCGACGCGCAGGATGATCCCTTTCCTCCCCCGTCACCCTATCCCTCACACCTCCCGCCCCCATTCCGCCCTCTTGGCGGCAGCCGCGGTCTCCCCCCGGGGCGCCAGCGTATCATCGGGTAGCAATAACCGTAAACGAAGGTGGCTAATTTGATATCATTGGATGACGGGTCGATACGGGACGGTGAAGAAAATCATCCTCCGAAATCAGCGTCGTGGTGTCTATTTAAGTGGCCCTTCCTTTCCCTCTACCAATATGGTCGACCTTTTACAATAGAGTCCGAGTTGTTACCGAACGTTGGTAGGTCGAACGTTCTACAGTACGTCCAACGGGTCCAAGTAATCCTCGGGTAGTGGCCTATCGTGGCCAGTCAAGTTCTGATGAGCCGGTGATGTAAGTGGTCTTGTTATTGACTTTGGTTTGCGCAATTTGGCGCACACATCTGCGCGCCGATGGGTTAAGCCGTTTATTACAATAGCGGATGTATGTCGTCACACCGGGTGGTACCCGATTGTAGTTACGACAGATCAGCCACTATTTAGAACAGTTCTTAAAACCCGTTTATTTACATTAGTTTACTTGTAAGGTACTCCGATTTCGGTTTTCCCAATTTTTGTGGTATCCATGTATGTTGTGTCTGAACACAGTTTAATTCTTTAGGATACCTAATGGTTTTCAGTGTCTCTTTCTCTATACATCAACTCACTACTAACTTGAACTTGATAAATACTTTATTGGAGTAGTGGTAGTAGTAGTATTAGTAGTAACAGCAGCAGCAGCAGTAGTGATAGTGATGATTGATGATTGATGTTTTACTGCCACATTTGTGCACATGGTAGGCTAAATGGGCCGAGCGACCTCCAAATGTAATGAGGCGAAGTCAAAGATGAAACAACCTTCAGATATGCCCACGCCGGGATTCGAACACGGGTGGTATTGATCTGTGGTCCAACACGCTACCGCTAGACTACGTAGGCGCCCAGCAGAAGTGATAGTAGTAGTTGTAGTAGCAGTAATGATATTATTACTATTAGTAATAATGATAGTAGTAGAAGTAGTAGTTAGTAGTAGTAGTAGTAGTAGAAACAGCTTATTATTATTATTAGTAGTAGTAGCAGCTAGTTATTATTATTATTATTATTATTATATTAGTAGTAGTAGTAGTAGTAGTAGCAGTAATAGTAGTTGTATTAGCAGTAATAAGAGTAGTAATAGTTGAAGCTTGTGCTGTATTTCGAGGAATAACAACATTCTGAAACTGAACAAAAAGTAAAATTTATTTTGTCCAAACAACATGTCAAGAAAACTGAAAATATTCAAGTTAAAGTAGAACCAAAGCTTATCAATATTTTCCCGTTTTTGGTTTTATAATAGATACAAAATCTTGGAATAGAAACGCAGGTAAATTATCTATGTAAATCTTGTTATTATCAAATAAGGAACATAGGAATTAATAGTAAGTATAGAAGTGATATAAGACAGCTTCAATTATTGACTCAACTAAGGTAACTCAATGCGATACAACCTCCCCCCCCCACACACACAAACACAGTGAGTGTGTGTTTCACGGCTGGTAAGCCGCACTTCCAAAATATAAGGTATAACAGTAATGAACAGTAATAAAGATATAACAGTAATGAACGTATAACAGTAATGAACGTATAACAGTAATTAAAATATAACAGTAATGAACGTATAACAGTAATTAACGTATAATAGTAATGAACGTATAATAGTAATGAATGTATAACAGTAATGAACGTATAACAGTAATGAACGTATAACAGTAATGAACGTATAACAGTAATGAACGTATAACAGTAATTTTGTTCCAATTTCACTGACTTTTTTATATTTCAGATTACTTTACAAGATCCCGTATCAGACATTCAACTGACTGAGTGGAACAGCTCAGATGTATTTAGCTTACAGAGTTTAGCTTACTTTTGATGGTATCACATAGCCACATGACAGTGTAAGGGGGATGATGATGATGATGATGATGATGATGTTTGATGTTGTATAGGTAGGCTAAATGGGTGGAACGACCTCTAAAAATAATAGGGCGAAGAGGAAGACGAAACATCCTTCAGAGACGTCCAAACCAAGATTCGAACTCGGGTGGTGGAGATCTGTTGCCAACCGAGCTATCAGTTACTCCATTGAGGCACCCACAACGTAAAGAGGGGAATCTTTCCGAACATCATTTCCCAGGATCTAGAATAAGTTATTATATTAGCAGGAAATGAGATAATCTTTACAAGGTTATTAAAATTTACTTGCTAAATTCGCCTATTTATAATATTTATGATTGATATTTATGTATAACATTTGCTATGTGAGCCAGAACATGTTTTTATTTTATTTTCCGCGTGAAACGGCTTAGAGCAACCCACGTTGATTAAGTAACTACATAATAATAATAATAATAATAATAATAATAATAATAATAATATTTATACCGCTACATAAATTATTATTATTATTATTATTATTATTGTTTTTGTTGTTATATTAATGAATATCTCGGTACGTTTTTCGGCCGTACAAAACTGATAAATGGTATACTGGATGACATTTCGACTGATATTAAAGGAGCTGTCTGAACTGAAATTCAACTCTGATAAAAACTGTTAAATATCAACCGATTTTAGAGAAATACGTCAATTGGAAATACAAGTTACCAGTATTGGTTATAAGCTTATAAAACAAGTTATCGCACTGGAGTTAAATCCTAACTAGGTATCGTAACCTTACTTATTTGTAAGTGTATTTTTTTCCGCTTTATGATCTGATCACAGTAAATTCGGGGAATTGGTTTCAGGGTTTCACTCCAGTGACGCCATACCACTATCCTTCTGAATGAACGAGGCGCCATTTTAACGTTTCAATCATCATAATTATTGTTGATAAAGGTTGATAAATATCACTAACAATTGGACGGATAAAACTATAGAAATGAACTTTATCTGAAATATTATGAAGCTTGGATCTATAACTTCTTTAGGGCGTCACGCTTTCGGAATTTAATATATTTAGAAATACATATTTTTCTGTTTAGTATCTGACCAGAATAAATACATGAGGTTTGTTCCATCATTTGACCCTATTAACGTGATTGTCATTGAAACAAGAAATCATTTTGACTCCAGAATTATACATATTTACATATGTATTAAATTATACATATTATACATGGGGAAACATCTAATAAAGTCACTAGTTTTGCCCTATTTTGGTCTCTGTCGGGTTTTTCATGTACGAGAACTGTTCAAAAAGTATAATAATTACGCGTTAGCTTTTATAAGTTTTGTTTCTGGATTGAGTTTAATGCAACAGCATGGTAATATAATATCAGCGTCAAAATTACATAAAATCAGTTGACCGTTCATGCAGGAGGTTAGGTGACTGTACACTGAAGCATGAACATTAATTGCAGGTAAAATGTTTACGGTGGGACCAACTGAATTACCAAGGGAATAAATCATCCTTTATTTATTGCTTCATCTTCCCGACTAAAAAAACAGCAACCTCCAGTCTAATTACTGGCAAAGGGTCGCTTTCTGAAATTCCATGGCGTGTGCTGTGATAATAAACACATTATGACAACAGTTGTGGTAAGACCTCCAGGAACTCAGGCGGTATTTAATTTAGTCATAACGTGCCCGTTGTTGTTAAAGAGGCGCTAAGTAGCTGTGAGATTTTACGGCAAACATAATGATCCAGCAGTATTGAGGTAGTCTGGCCTATAGGATAACGTCCAGGTAATGGTGGCAACAGATCACAGGGAAAATGTTAGGTTACATCCAAGAGAAGTACAGGAGTCCAAGTAACAACGTGCGGGCCTTCAGCAAGTTGGTACACTCCCTCGATCAATTTGGTTTTATTACGTGGATTTTTATAAAACTTTTCATATTGTTTTTATCCGAGATTGTTGCAGAATTCAAATAAAATAATTTGTTTTAGGCTAATTTTTGTAGTAACGTCTTGACGGTGCTTCAGGTAGTTTTTATAGTATAATATTCCATTTTTTAATTAGACTGGATGGTTTTTGTTGTAAAGTACAGGAAGTCCTCGGGTTACGGCGGCTCCGAATTACGACAACTCGCCGTTACGAATGAACTATAAACGCTTAAAAGTTGTTTCGAGTTACCGATATCGTGGATGGCTGACCACGTTAAATGTCGCTGCCGTATCCACTGAATTATTTAAAATAAAGGGGGACGTTAAAAACCCTCTGAGGACGTAAAACACTCTGGCAGTGACCATCCTCAGGGTATTTCGGCTCCATGTTTCCGTACTGCTCCCCATGTGAGTGGTGGGGGAGGCGTTTCTCAACCACTCCAACATAGAGGCTGTGCCAAATAAGCGACAGCCTGGTGATTCTCCCTGAAGAACAAAACAAACACACCGACAACGATTCGTAGTTACGGATCAGCGAATTAAGATTGTGGAGTGACGTGCGCGGAAGAATTAATACATTGTCAAGCGTCGCCTATCCGAGGAGGAAGACTCTCGCCATACGCCATCTTGGATTACCACCTTTAGGATTGTTTGGTTTTGTGTTTTTTGCGTATACTTTACCCCTTAATTATGTTAGTGATAATTAACAGTGTACTTTATTGTTAGGGGTGTTTTTGCTTATATAAATAACAAATATAAACTATGTGTAAGCATAGAAGAGTGATTCAAGTACTTACTGCACAATGATTTAAGGGTCAGATATTAACGCCCAAGAGAAACTATAATGCGCGTCAGTCTAGAGAGCGCTCCTTCCCGCCTTCGAATCTGGTTTCCGGTGGAGCCGTAATGGCGGTCCTCCAGTAATTTTGATTATTTCCCTATATTTATGATATCAGGCATATTTCGTGATTATTATTGTGGAATTTTTGGTTACTGTTCTAAGCATTACATATTTAAGAAATATTTTCTGAGGGTGGACTGTCCCTTCAAGTCCATCTAATTACATTGTAATAAATATGTTATGTTAGAAATTACAATAATCTGTCCATCAACTTCCAGCAGTATATTATCATTCGTAAAACGGAATACAGACGATTAATCCAATCCGGGCACTTCTTAATTTGGATTATTTTCTGATCTTCTTCTTCCGTAAAGGTGTTAAACCCTAAATAAAGTTTAGCAGCATCGTCGTAAAAAGCGGCAATTGTAAAGAGTGTTCTATGTACCGAATAACCTAAATAGTGTTACAAAAACAAAGTGTGTCATAAATTTAATACAATTAAGCATATATAACATTCTTCTGCTCGGACATGGGCGAGGGGGGGGGGTCTTATTTCTATTCTATCGTAAAGAGCACCCTTCAATACTCAAATCTTAATATTATCCACGTTTGTTATAACAAATTACGAAAACGAAAGAGAGCTTATATTTACTACTGTAAATAGAACAGAGTTGAGCAATACCCGGCATATACATTGATAGCTGTATGTTTATGGGTATTAAGCTGCGGACAGAGTTTTTTCCCATATTATGAGTAATTAGATTACACTGATATAGGAAATTTGTTAAATGTATAGCTATTATAATCCCGACGTGTCATTCGCAGTATCGGAGATCTGCCTGAAATCCGCTGTTCTCGACCATGGGTCAAATAGATCAAGTGGATAGGCACTTTAATTTAGATCCCACCACACCTAACTGCATATACTTAGGGACGCTAAATTAGGCGTGAATGAACGTTCCCTTAGTGACGAACGGAAACGTATGAGGGTTAGCTGTTAGGTTCGAGTAAGTCATAATATTTACTCAGGTTTGAGATGATATTTCGTTCTAGTCCAGTAATAATCAATTGCGCAGTATTGCTACTTTGTTTTTATTTTAGTTAAATCGCTTCAGTGAGTCCATACTGAGTTAGTGTACATTCTCTTTGTTATGAACAAACTGTAATGTTTATTAACACGCTGAGGGTATATATAAGGCTTAGATTTTCACTTAGGTTAGAGAAGAACTTCGACGCCAGACCAGTCGGACGTGTATTCGATTACATGGTTCATATAGGTAGGATTTATTTAGTTATTCGAACCCAGAATAAAGCTGAGGTCAGCATCTGAGGTGTCGAAGTGTTTTATATACGGTTTCTTTTGGACACATCAAATGGTATGTTTTTACGTGCTTCCGCTTTTTGTACGTAGCCTGCATGTAGCCGCTTTCCTGTGGGCGTGACATATTTGTCGCGTACGAAAAGCGAATTAGCTGGTTCCCACAGGCTGATGAGTAGACCAGACACATGCTTAGGTATACGCACACATTTATCAATATGTGGAGGTATGGAACATTTTATTTTTAGATTAATGTATGTATAGTTGTATTTAGATTTATGGAGGTAGGTTTCGAAGGATGTTTAGATATGTTGATGCTCTGTGCCTGTTGCCTCTTACTATGTACCCTAAAACGCACATTGCCCGTGCCAGACATCTTATCTATTTCCATCCAGATTCCTTATTACACCAATGTAAGAAAGTTATGTGGTTACTACAATATGTTTGAGTTTATTAGTCTTGTTATGTATAATGTAGAATCTATATTGTTGTCCTCTTATGTGGTCTGGCGAAACGACCTATTAATTCATACAATGCTGCTTGATGGATTTATACTCCTGGAGTCGTTTGTTACTCCGGCAGGCATCTCCATGGGTATTAAGCTGCGGACAGAGTTTTTTCCCATATTATGAGTAATTAGATTACACTGATATAGGAAATTTGTTAAATGTATAGCTATTATAATCCCGACGTGTCATTCGCAGTATCGGAGATCTGCCTGAAATCCGCTGTTCTCGACCATGGGTCAAATAGATCAAGTGGATAGGCGCTTTAATTTAGATCCCACCACACCTAACTGCATATACTTAGGGACGCTAAATTAAGCGTGAATGAACGTTCCCTTAGTGATGACCGGAAACGTATGAGGGTTAGCTGTTAGGTTCGAGTAAATCATAGTATTTACTCAGGTTTTTGAGACGATATTTCGTTCTAGTCCAGTAATAATCCATTGTGCGGTATTGCTACTTTGTTTATATTTTAGTTAAATCGCTTTAGTGAGTCCATACTGAGTTAGTGTACATTCGTTTGTTGTGAACAAACTGTAATGTTTGTTAACACGCCGAGGGTATATACAAGGCCCGACTTTTCAGTTAGGTTAGAGAAGAACTTCGACGCCAGACCAGTCGGACGTGTATTGATACATGGTTCATATAGGTAGGATTTATTAGTTATTCGTACCCAGAATAAAGCTGAAGTCAGCATCTGAGGTGTCGAAATGTTTTATATACAGGTTTCTTTTGGGCCACAGAAAATTACTGTTGAATGTAAACTGTGGTGTCAAAATAGTTTATGATATGTATGTAGCAAGTCACCATTCAACCACACGCACGTGTTGTTTGTTGCGAGCTGTGGTATCAAATGGTATGTTTTACGTGCTTCCGTTTTTTGTACGTAGCCTGCATGTGCCGCTTTCCTGGGGCGTATTTGTCCGTACAAAAGCGAATTAGCGGGTTTCCCACAGGCTGATGATAGACCAACAATGCGGTATAGCACACATCTATCAATATGTGGAGGTATGGAACATTTTTTTTTTGATTAATGTATGTATAGTTGTATTTAGATTTATGGAGGTAGGTTTCGAAGGATGTTTAGATATGTTGATGCTCTGTGCCTGTTGCCTCTTACTATGTACCCTAAAACACACACACACACACACACACACACACACACACACACACACACACACACACACACAAAAAAAAAAAATATATATATATATATATATATATATATATACATATACAGGATGATAATGGCGAAAACAACAAATAACCTGTCAAAAATAGATAACTTGGTTCCATTTTGTGGCAATACTGGAACTGAAACAATGAAATAAGCTACA
The DNA here is from genome assembly GCA_025642065.1 of Paralvinella palmiformis. Lineage (NCBI taxonomy): Eukaryota > Metazoa > Annelida > Polychaeta > Terebellida > Alvinellidae > Paralvinella > Paralvinella palmiformis. Next base: position 353,736 of record JAODUP010000488.1, read on the forward strand.
CAAGAGTTCTTTATCAAACTGTTGTCAGGATTATATAAACGAGTTCTAAAACTGAAAATACTTTTACGTAACAAGACTCCAAATGGGTCAATATTGTTATTTACATAAATGGTTGATATGCTGACACCTCTCCTAACACCAAACAATTTACGATAAATGTTGTTATATGCCACAACAGATTTCTTGTAGATTGATTGTCTATAGCTACACCATAGGTGACTGCCATACGCATTGCTGAAGAAAGTATCAAAAAGCTTAGTTTTCACCTCATTAGAACATTTGTGAAATCTACTAATTAACATATTCCCTGTAGCATACAAGCGTTTTACATGTCTCGTAATGTCTTCTCCATCATCAAGTTTGTCATAAACAATCCTTCCTAGATATTTGTTGCTAGATACAAATGGGAGAGGCTCATTGTTCAACATGATCTCTAGGACAGATAAACTCGATAATTTCTTCTGTTTAAAACACATACATTTGGTTTTACTCTCATTAAATTTAACAAAATTACTTTGAGCAAAGTTAACACACATACCAAACAATTTGTGTAGTGCAGATGGTGAAGGAGCAATAATACAGGTGTCATCAGCATTCATAATATGATTAGAAATAACACCATTCACACTACAACCAATCTTGCTGTTATTAAGACAAACACTAAGGTCATCCATATAACTATTAAATAATACTGGGGACATTATGCTACCTTGACGCACTCCATTGGTGAATATAAATTACCCCATCGAACACAACAAGTTTGTTTGCAGTACAAAAAAATATAACAGTTGAATTAACATGACATCAATACCACGATGAATGAGTTCTTTAAACAAGCACCAATGGTTCATGCGGTCAAATGCCTTGGACGCATCAAGATCGCAAACATACACTAGACTAGAACGTGAATTATAATACTCTATAACTTGCTTTAGTGAAAACACACACATATCAGTACCATGTTTGCTTTTAAAACCAAACTGATTACAAACAGTTCCCAATTTGTCGTGTAATCTATCTAACAAAATTAGTTCGATTATCTTCGATACCACACTCGTAACTGCCACATGTCTATAATTGTCTTTATCCATAACAAGGCCATTCTTATTTTTAATTATAGGTATAATAATTGTTTCCATCAACATAGGGGGTAAATATCCATGAGAAAACATTGCATTAAATATACAGAATAATCTAGGATCAGCAAACTTAAAGTGTTCACTTTACAAAGAGTATGTACCAGCACTTTTGTTAGATTTGAAATTTGCAATTGCGTCTCTGATTTCTGAAACACTAAACTTAGGAAAATATCCAGAAGGAAACAAATTATGATCTTCCTTAGAAATGACCTGAATGAAGTCATAACTGGAATGATATATTTATACGATTCACGCCCATAAATATTGGCATATAATAATAATAATAAAAATAATAAAAATAATAATAATAATAATTCATATGTCAGTATAAGGCGTCGGGCGTGAGATTGTCTTCCTAATAGTTCCTGTGAGGACCCAAGTAGTGGTTTGCTGGGTCGTTGCAATATGATAAAATCGTATATATATATATATATATATATATATATATATATTGTGTGTGTGTGTGTGTGTCAAACTCAAGCCATGACAAACAGTTTCATCCTAATAGTCCTCGTTTTCAGGATGCTGGGATCGGGTTCGTGTACTTTGTCACATTAAGAATTACAGCTCTGTTCGGATTTTTCAAGACTGATTTATCTGCAATCAACACTCATTTCGATCTATATGTATTGATAAAGGTAAAGGACTCAACATATCAGTGTGACCAACATTTTGATCTGGATTGTATTTGAAAATAATTCAAGGATAGGCGCAAATTATCGAATTATTTAATTTGTCAAATTATATAAAATGGTGCGATCAAGGTTTAAACGTGGCTTTTAATCTTGTACTAGATAATTTGGTGGACAACTAGATTAATAAATCAAATCAATTTATAGGTTTCTTGCTAGAAAACAACTTTTATATGCGCTTATTTTATTTGTATAAGTAAATAGTAAAATCATATATATATATATATATATATATATATATATATATATATATATAAACGAATTTCTGGATATCTGTACCTTTCAGACTAAGCCATTAGTAGTGTAGCTTCCAGTTGGCAACAACGGGTCCGGACTACATGGAACTATGTCCTGAACACTTACTTAGAATTAGAATCGCTTCATCTGATAGGTACACAGACGATGTACGATGTTGTACGCTGTGGATGTGTCCTTGGCGTTTTATTTTTATTTTTTATTAGCCTTCTGGATGTGTTACAAATCCAGATCTGGCTTTCGACCTAGCTTTAGCTGCTCTTTGTTTTTATTTTGATTATGATGATTGATGTTTTACGACCACTTTTGTGCACATGGTAGGATAAATGGGCCGAGCGACCTCTAAAGGTAAGGAAGCGAAGTCAAAGATGAAACAACCTTCATATATGCCAACGTCGAGATTCGAACTCAGATGCTAGTGATTTTTTTATCCAATGTGCCCCCAGTTAGACCACGGAGGCGCCCACTGTGGTTATTTAGTCTAGGCGCTAGTTACCACACCTGGGACGTATGGCCGAGGGGTGACTCACTGGGGATATATCCCGCGACACGAGTGTGAGTCGGATTCGAAGGCACAAACTGGACGTTTGCAGTGCAGCGCTCTAAGCACTGCGCCATCGGAGTGCCCTGTCTAGTATAAGCAAAAAGACGTGCGCAGTGACATAATAGCAAGTCTTCATTGATGCATACTCGTTGGGTCAAATGATCCGCTCATCATATAATAAGGAGTGTTAATCCTGGATTGGTTCTGTACAGTGTACATTGCTTCATTCTCACAACTGACGTCCAGATATGTCTAACACAACACTCGTCTTGTTGGCAGAAAGTTATATTTCATATTAATTCACAGCTCCCCTCAGCTTACGCAGGTTAGAGGGATGACCGCCATTGGGCTTCTCATTTTTAAAGCTACCCCTTTATTACAGATGAACATTCATACCAACATCCATTAATATCCTCCGCTTATTAATCCTGATTATAATGTACAATAATATAATAATAGTTTTTTAATATAGCGCCTTATTCAGCTTGAATTGTTCTAAAACATAATTAAAACGTGTTCTTAGCTCATATAGCACAAACACATTTTATACATAAACACACTGATTTCTGTATCGTAAATAGGCTAATTTCATTAAGTGGGTTTAAAAATATTACAAAATATTTCATTACTTGCTGCAAGTTTAATATGATTTACAACTTATTCCATAACCGGAGAGCTGATTGTGGGGAAGATTTTTCTCCATTGATTGCTGTGTGTGTTTTTGGTACCGTTAAACGATACATTGGTGCTGTTCCACTCAGTACTTTGTATGTGTGAAACAGGATCTTGTGCGGTGACCTGTAACGTACAGGAATCCAGTGCAGCTGGAACAAAGCCGGTGTTATATGTTCACCTTTGCGATTTGCCAGTCACCAGAAGCGCCGCACAGTTCTGCACTCGCTGAAGACGGTTTATCAGAGAGAGAGAGAGAGAGAGGGTTTTATATACAGTCAGAATCCATTAATCCAACAGTTACTCAAATTCAAATTTGATATAAAATTCCATATACATATGAATTATGATACAGTGAAATATATTATACACATAACAAATTATAAACAACTTATAAATTAAATATTTTCGTCCATCTAGCACAAGAGCTAGAATGATATTAAAACAAACTAGAAACAATACATTGTACTAGCAACCTAAACGTGTTTTAAAACTATAAACGTTTTTGCGAACCTCAAATGAATCAATATTATTATTGACATAAATTGCAGACAAACTATCCCCACTTAAAATACCAAATCATTTTCTGTGTATATTATATATTATATAAATGTTAGTAGTAGTATATATATATACAGCCTTCAGTAGTGGAGGCCCATCCTACCTTGGAATACAAAAATAAATAAATAAAAGGTGACAAGACATAGTTACAGTCATCGATAAAGTAAATTTATTCAAGTAGCACAAATCTGAATAAGAAAACAAGCAGATCAGTCAAGATCAATTATAACAAGAATATAGTACAGTACAAATATTTACAGAGTAGATACTTGACTCTTGCAAAGTCTTTGATCATTTTGTCGAAGTCGATACATCCGAGAATGTCATATTCAATACTGACTGAACCTATCGTGACTTATTGTAGTACGGAATCTAATCTTAATGAAATTCAGTTTACTGAATGAACGTTCTCCAGAACCGTTTGTGACCATGAACACCAAGTACATTCATAGCATTATCTCGACATCTGAAAATGTATCCGCAACTTTCTTGTTCATCAATAGTTTGTAAAGGAAATGTTCTATCCCTATGTTTTCATCTTCAGGAAAACGAGCGAAGAATGCTGCAAATTACACAACTTCAACACTAAGTGTTTGATCTAGATCATCCTTGTACTCAGTAGTCAATTTTGCTGCACCTAATTCGATTTTATCACAGTCCAGTGATTCCAGTTCACACAAGAAACCATAAAAAGAACATTTATTTTCGTAGGCTTCCAATCGTTGCCCAAATGAACTCAGAAATTGAACAATTACTGGAAGAAAATTCCGAACTCAGACATTGAGAGTGAAGCCTCTTTTGATCGTCTATAATCCAATGGATCAAGGCGCACGTTTCGTTGACGATTACCTATCTGCACATAATCATCAGTTCCAGACATCTCCTTTCCCTTCTTGTCATATACATGAAAGGACTTTCGTTTTTCACATACAAAATATTTCAACGACTTCAACATTGCTAGTGCTGTGTTCAGATCAATTTTTAGATCTTGCAACGTGTTACTTGTGGCATTAACTCTGTTACGAATGTCATGCCAAAAACAGCTTAGATGCCAGCCTCCAGTTTACACACCCTGTCGCGGAGATCATTTGCCCCAAAACGTGCTTTGGACGTCTCATTTTCATGTCTTGTTATTTTGGCAAGTGCTCCACGGATTGGGTGACATCCGTGGACGAGTGCTATTACTGCATTGGATCAATAGGACTATCGTATTGTAGAAACCTTGTTTGGCGCATACATAGGCTCAGATTCCACAGTCTTCAGTGAGTCTAAGAATTTAATAATGATATATGAAACTGTGAAAAACACGTAGATTGCTCCAAGGAAGTCAAACAATGCCACATCTGCTTGAGAGCATTCCGCTGCTGCTCGTCCAACTAGATTCAGTGAATGTGCAGCACAGGATATCCAAACTGCACGATGATTTGTGGCTACCAGTTTAGCTTGAAAACTATTGTATCTCCCACTCATTACTGAGGCGTCATCATAAGATTGCCTCACGACAACTCTGAATGTCAATGTCATGATCTGCGAGGAATGTCATCGATTCTTCATACATTTCATGGCCTTGTGTCCTTGATTTAGAAAGAACTTCACAAATCGTTTAACTGGTGTATCATTCTCGATCTATCTGAAGATCAGAGTTAATTGATCAAAATGATCTTCATCAGCTGTGGAATCAAGCTGTGGCATCAGCTGTGGAATGAAGAGAAAATCAGCAGTATTTCGATAGTTTTATGTGTGAAATGGTTTCATTCAAAACTTGATTGCCCATTAGTCTAACAAGTGTTTAGTCTTTGCCATTGAATAAAAAGGCAGTCTTGTTTTAATTGCAATATATTGTCTCTGCGTAGGCTTAGTTGACTGCGTGCTTAGGTCTTATTGATCTGTAGCTATAGACTAAGTTAGTGTAAATCGCGAGGATTGCTAACTGAAAGCGAGCGATAAACAACATCCAAACGAATTAGTGACGGAATTACTATGTAGCAAAGTGTGTGGCATGAAAGACGCGAATATAAACCTAGAGTTTAAATGTAATTCCTAGTTAAACTTGTAATAAGTATAGACTATATATGGTATAAAAGATTATATTAACAAATAAAACACAAATGTTTAGCAACATAACGAGAAAATTAAATGTTCTTTTAACGCCCGCTATCTGCAGATTGTACAGGCTAATGAGAACAATTTAAGGAGTAACCGAAAGAAGGATATGTGTGTGTGTGTGTGTGTGTGTTTTTATAACTGTGAATAAAAGTATTGAGGGTGGAGTATGTGAATTCCGGTGTTTTTAGAAAGCTCGATGTCATCATGTTTTTCGGAAATGTTACACAGATTTTGGCTCATATCACAAAGGATATAAAAGACACAAAAATATATAAGCTAATATCAATATTATTGTTAAACAACAACAAAACAACATCACCCGAGATCTGATACAATTAAAGTTAATCAACTTTCTTCAACGAAATGATCAAAGTTTACGTCCATCATCCAACACAACACCTCCGAAAACCACGTGACTCGTGCTTCCAATAATAAAACCGCTCTTCCAACAGTGAAAATATATATTAGTACTTGTCTATTTTTTTTTTCTGTTTTCTTCTAATTTGTTGCCACTTGTTGTGTGCCAAATTGTAATTGGGCACCTCTACGTTTAATTGTACCAATTTTTACGTTGTACTAATATAGTCAACATTCAATGAAACTGGATGCACGTCAAAAATAGCGCAATAAGTGAATTATAAAAGGCCAATAAGATGGAAACTGGATTTTATTACTGGGTGGGACTGTGTCCCGACTGACGCGAACTGTCGTATTGGCCGAATTATCTCAGGCCGAGTTGTCATGTAAGTACGACCCGTTGCCCAGCCTCAGCTGCCTGCTACTTATCATCAATTTATGTTTGCATTTATTAAACACTTCGTATATTTCAGACATTAAAATATGCTAACCGATAGGTATTTAATGAAGGCAAATAAATGTCGGCATTCGTCTTTTTCTGACAAAACATTGGCACTGAACGTAATTTCCGTATTGTCAAAACACGTAAATGAACCGTCGTTTTGGTGTGCTACCCGAAAAAGTCACCTATCGGTCGAACGTGATAGAGAAGAGCCACCAAGCTGTAAACATGGACGAGAAGGGGAAAGAAGGCACTGATTTCTGTACAGAATTGCACGAGAAAACGAAAGACATCCACGACAAGAGCGACAAATTAATTAACCTGAAGCTTGCCGTCGTCTTGACGAACAAAGAAGCATGGGGACAGGCGGTCGCCCAATTTTACTACGTGTTCCAAACAATCGAGCAGTGCATTAAGCAGCACCAAGACCACCCCCACGTCTCGCCCTTGTACATCAAGGACCTGGAGAGAACCAAAGTCTTTGAGAAGGATCTCGAGTACTATCTGGGACCAAATTGGCAAGGTAAACTGGAGCTGACCGAAGCAACAAAGAAATACTGCGATAGAATCATTGCTGCTACCGAGGAAGATCCGACCCTTCTTGTAGCGTAAGTAACGTTACGTGTTGTCTCCGACCGATCAGTCCGATGTATCTGGAATTGGAAAATTTGAAATACCAATTTCAGCCCAATTTTCGCTCTACTAAATGACGAAGGTGTAAATCAAGATTTGACAACGAACTAATCTTTTAGTATATTTTATCTTCTTTATTCATAGCACACTTGACACTGTCACTGAAAATTGCGATGCAGCAAACTATCTGGGTCACTAGTCTACATAATCATTAGTACATATATTCTAATCTCTATTATCGTTTTACCTACGTAATAATAAGACATTTTTCTTACTTTGATATCAAATGCAGCCCCATTTATAAACCTAATAAAATATTCATTTCATATCAAAATTTAATTAGAAGTGGGAATGGTCATATATTGATTATTAATATCTGCAACAGTTCTAAAATAAAGAACGAAGTGGTTGCGTAGCCAAGCATCAGAAACCTGTCGCTAAAGGTCCGAGCACTCAATTCGCATATGGTTGCCGCCAAGTGCTCCGATCTTTATATCCTTGTTGCCTTGTCCGAGCAACTGAAACAAGCCAAAATAGTGCTCAGTCCTTGGCTCTTTAGCACCAGCATACAGGGTTCCTGAAAGAAAATTCAGATCAGTGGTTTCAATGCTCGGCTTTCTGCTCCATGTCCGAGCACCAGAAAAACGCACATTTGGCGCATGCGCATTGAGTGCTCGGACCTTTAGTGGCAGTGAACAAGTTTCCGATGCTCAGCTACGCAACAATATCCAATAAAGAAATGTTTTTATTCTCAGTATGTGTAAGTTTATTGTGAGCTGACCTAAAAATAGATAATTATCCAATATAATATACTATATTGAGAATGCAATTTAATAAATTTGGCATAACAATGGCCAGTAAATGAATATGATACAGAATGACTTTTTAAATTAATACATTTTTATTAACATCTACAGAATATTTAATGGGTTTACTATGTGTGTACTGTTTTATAAATGGACATTATTATATTTACAGGTATTCTCACTCTATGTACTTGGCTCTGTTGGCTGGTGGTCAAATCATCAAACGGATTGTCCGTAAAACACTCGGATTGTCAGGTGAAGACGGTTTGGCCATTTTCGATTTTCCAGGGTCTGAACGCAAAGATGTGAAGGACACTCTGAAGTACAACATAAACTGTATGGATTTGACCAGAAGCCAGAAGGACATGATCCTGAAGGAAAAAAGACTCTGCTTCCAGATGAATAATGCTATAGCAGAAAGTGTTGAGTTGAAAGCAAGTTCTTTCAAAAGGCTGTTCATGCTTTTTGTTCTACTTTTGGGTGGATTCCTACTAATTCTATTCCTGTTTTTGTACATGTTTTATTACTAAATCTGCACATGGAGACATGATTGTATAATGTGTGAAATCCTACAAAGTGATTGCTAAATTTATTTATGAGATAATTAAGGGCATTTGATGTTTTCTTAGACATAGGAAAATGGATATTGCTTGGAGTCTAGCCCTTGATAAGTTAATTAATTATTTTTCCTGACTGAATTATTGCGGGATGGGCACTTCTGTGACAAAAGTCGGAACACAGTTGTACAGATGTGTAAAAAAGGTAACACATCTGCAGGGAATTTGTTTTATTTATCCTTTAGTGAAAAGCTGGTCTTTATCACTCCGGTGAACTTTGATAACATACGCAAAAACAATGTATGATTTGTGTACCGATTTACTGGTATCTAGTTTGGTAAATTTTGAAGGCATTGGCCAAAACAAAAATAAGAACTATCTTTTGATGCACTTGTAATTAGTTTGGTGATGTGTTAGCTGGATAATCCCAATGTTTTTGCTTTATACATCCAGTTTATCTATATTAATGACTGTTATATGCAGTGTTCAGAAATATATTGATTGTGTAGATGGAGCTACATAATTCAACACTTGGGTGTTGAAAATGACTAAAAACAGTGCTTTGGTAGCAGAATATAATGATTAATGCTTTGAAAACAGTTGAAGACCATCTTTTACTGTGCATGGAAATGAGAGACTCGATGTTGTGATATAATAAAGCTACTGGTTAGTCACTTGTGAATATTTGATATTCAATAAATGTGATGCACAAATGTTTGTTTTGTTATTTAAGTATGAATCGTATGTTACTGAGACAGACTTAAGTATTTACCATATGCAAAGGAAATTCTGGTCATTGAAGTTTCAAGAGCTTAATTATATTATGGATAGGTGTACTAGATCATTCTGTCTGATTATTAAGATAATCTGATAACTTCAAGGTCATACATAACATGATATGTAGTGCAGTGAAAGGTAATAGAGAGTAAAAAGGATTTTTATGTTTCGACATCAAATGAGCAAATTATAAAGATAAGCAAAAAGTGATATTTTATGTTAAACCAAATCAATGAATGCATTGCCAGTCCAATTAAAAACTCTGGTGGTGTTATTAATTGGTGTATATCAGTAGACTGAAATGGAGTCTTTTTCAATGTATGCTGTATTTGGTGCATAACTTGTTTTATGTGTAATAAGTTTGTTCCAATAATTTGCCACACTGACTGAATCATATTTGATGTTTCTTTTATAAAATGCTCAACATTTATTTATGATCCGATCATGTTCCAGGTAACATTCCTTTATCTGTCATTGTCGTGTTTACTTTCTAACATGGGTTCAATAGATGGTACCTGCATGAAACCACTGTTCGCCCTGTATTATTCGAAGTCATGTTCTAGCAGATATTTCTATGAATTTATTCCATTTCTGTCTATCTAAAAGTACTGACAGATAAGTAAAATCTACTTCTGTTTATTTTTATATCGTTAACAGTTTGAGAACCAACACACACACCTTCCAGACACTGCTTGACAGGTTTCAGTGGAACTTGTATTCAAAGACACAGTTCTATATACTCCGGTATAAGTCACCTATTTCTAGGACCCACTAAAATCTTTCAGTTCTGGCATCTCGGCTATGTCAAGCACGGCTTTTCGCCAGTCTTCTTGCTCTTGCCTCTCTGAACCATTGAACATCCGAGCTGTCTGCCTATTGTTATTACAATTGTCAGCATACTACACAACTTCCAGTTTAAACCCTGTGTCATATGCGCGTCGCTTTCGTTTTAGATTTCCAGACATGATCTTTGGGTAAATATAACAACTATATGAAAAATAATATCTCATTTATACTATTACGTTTTTGTTATGCTGTTTGAAGAGTGGGCATGTTCATATTAGTAATTCCCATGTGCCAGCTTTGGAAGTAATTAACAGTGCTTGCTGTAATAATTTTCCCTTTGATGTGGCTTCTATGGTCATTCTTTGAGTGGCCTCATTTACCGTTCGGTTCAATTACACACGCTCACATATTTCAATCGTAAGGACACGTCTTTGTGATCACTTCACTAATTAGACCATCGGATTAAATAATCATAGCGGTTATCACGATTGAGTTTGGCTTCAAAGGGCAACAGCGAAAACACACCTAATAAATTAGTTCATTGTCCATATTTCGGAAAAGAATATTATTGTGTTTTCCCCTAAATTATGGCAAATATACCTTCCCTTTTAGTCTTACCCGCATATAAGTCGATTTCGGATTATAAACGAGCCACTCATTATAGGAATGATTTTTCTGACGTGTGAACTCAAGTGTGCAATTTGTGTTATTCATATCTTGATTGTAGCCGGGAACTCCAATGTTGAAAAATGAATGCCAAATCCCTCTCCTCCCCCACCATTTCACATATTTCTGTACCCCCCTCCCCTGGTAAAACAAATCTTTAATCCCCCCATTAAAGATTTGTTTTACCAGTTTCAACCTTACCTTTCTTTGTTTAGTCATTTATCCTTGTTCTGTGCCATTATATCCTGCATATGTACGTTGAAAGCATTTTAAATTGACGAACTCACACCTGAAAGTTACTAACTTATTATGTTGCTGACAAAAACCACATGTAGATATAAATGTCACTACTACAACAGAAATCATTGCTTTTATACGTGGAAATAGGGACCCATCCAGTGTGTTATATTTGCCCCCCGTTATCGATGTCCGCGTTTTCTGCGAGCTAGGTTGGAAAAGTTCCATTTCTGGTCAAACATGGACAGTCACCCTTGAGGGGCGGAAGCCGTAGCTCCCTTAGTAGTATTTCCGTGAATATTACGTTTCGTGGATCCATATTAGGTGATTAATTCCAGACGACACGTCGGGGTGAGGTGGCTGGAAAAAATCCAACGGGAGTAAGAACAGCTGATTTACCGTTTCTTTGTCATTTGTTAGAAAAATCGCCTCCATATTGAACAATAAATTGACACTAAATGGTTACGAATAGGCCTATTGGAAAACCCCGTCCGTGGTTCTTGATATATATACATAGCATTGCGATAACTTGTAAGATTGCATACCGTTGTGTGTGTATTTTTAAAGGTAGAATTTTGTCATACATTCTTTTTACAACTGTTCAAACATTTTTTGTTTTAGATTGAGACCCTATGGTTCGCGCGCGTGTGTGTATTTTAAAAACATACTTTTACATACATTCCCTTGATGACTATAAGGACAACAATTAATTTTTTTAAATTTCAGATTGAGACTTTATGGTTCGGATATATATGTGTGTGTGTGTGTGTGTATTTTAAAGGTATAATTTATCACACATTCTTTTGTTGACGATAAGGACAACTGTTATAACATTAACAGTAATTATGAGCTACTGGATGCCATTGTCTAAAAGAGAACGTGGACAAGCGAGAACCACGAGTGTAGTGTTGACATTCTTGCTGCGCAAGCTAGCTGCTCAGCAGAACGGAAAGGTTCGCTGGAGGCATGGAAAACTCGCGTGTCCAAACCTACATAATAGCCAGTTGCTGGTCCGTTTGAGGTGCCACACCACGACGATGCGAAAAGAAAATCGACGGCGATGTGATGTGAGCCTCACGCTAACAGCAAACCTAGGGAAGTTCGGCTCCAGTCCTTGTGTCGCAAGAAATGGGTATACACGCCGCATGCACCGCAGTCCGAACCCATATATTACTACACTTGTCACAACTTTGAGTCAGACTCAAAGTTGGTCTAATCTGGACGAACGGATTTAGTAGTACGCACGTTGTTCTTAGCATATAGCTAAATGCATTCAATTTCTCTGAAGCGATGTGTTCTCATTTTCGTGTTTCATTTGATTCGAAGCCTGAATTATGTTTATATGATTATAATAAAGATCTGTATTGTACTGTATTGTTGGTATCTATCTTTTTGTAGGCTATGGATAAAATTAAAAATACACGCAATTCAACACGGCACGTAGCGCCAATACCATGTGCGTAGTGCTCTACCAAGGGGGCAAATGGCCCAAAATCGGGTGCATGCACCTAACCAATAAGTACTAAACAAACAAATCATTTGAATCATGTCAGATTTACACGACATATTATAGATATTTGTATATATATATATATTGCATTAAATAGAACCAAACTATGATCAAGACAATACGACTTACGTATCCTGGCTGCTATATGCCGCACATGCATATTAGCAGAAATATTTGAGAAAAAGTGCATTGGTTTATTGGCGTAAAATAAATTTAGGTTTGAGAGTTTATGAAAAGAACAAATTCGACCTCCAGTATTTGGTAAAAAGGAGCGTCAGCCATTTTTTGCAAATTCATTGCTATGGCAGTGCGCATGAAACAGGTCTCTGTAGCATACCAACAATATATGTAGGAATTTGTGATGCGTGGAAAGAGGTCATGTATATAGGTGACTTCGACATTTTGATGAGAGCAATATATATATATATCTCTGTATCATCAACTAACATAGTCTAGGTTTATATTTGTCCTGGATATATCTAGGCCAAATACGCATTTTACGAAAAGGCCATCGACCATAAAAGATCTCAGGGTTAAGAACCTGCGGTCGTTCTTTATAAATCCACTACCGCTGTCACTATCAGCAGCTAAAATTAAACACATAATTCATGGTGGCGTTCAACTTCTCCAGTAACTTAGTTGTGGTATAGTGCTAACAGGCACACCCATATATATATATATATATATATATATATATATACCATATATATATAATGTATATTAATAGTAATGTATATTTAATAAAGAACCCTTACTAGCATAATAAATAAATGGGGATACATAACTATTCTTGTACTTATAATTGATTTTCTTTCGTTTTATGATCTATCACAAGAAATTGCGAGCACTTATTTCAAGTGTGGTCCATTTTTTTATTATTAAGTGGTTGTTCACATCAAAGTTCACATCTACTCTCCCACCACTCATAGAGGAGCAGTCCGGAAAGATGGGGCCCAAATACCTCGAAGGTGATCACTGCCAGAGTGTATTGTGTCCTCAACGGGTCTTCAACGTCTCCCGTTTTTAAATAATTCAGTGGAGACGACAGCGCCATTTAACGTGGTCAGCCACCTACGAGATACCTTGTTACCTTGACAGAATTGCACAAATACTTCGGTTTAGGGTTAGAGTTAGGATTTGGCAGACAGTGCTGGAGCTTTAGTAAATTTTGTTAGGTAGCCGGCGGTGTTTATAATCGACCGGATATTGTGGAAGGTGCGCATGCGCAGTTGAAATGCCGGCGCTTTAATGCTCGTGTTCGGACCAACAGCAACAGCCAATATTTTATCGAGGCGATATATCCGGGTTCCCTAGCCTAAACGGGAACACTCGCCACCGAGACCTTTTCGCCACATAAAATTTACCACTTTTCACGGCTAATGAAATATCTAATGAAATATAACAGAACATAATTTATTGAAAAAGTTCATTTTGGAGAATGCACCAAGACCGGGGCGAATGAACCAAAATTGGAACGTGGCGTATTTTTGTAGCATATCACAAAAAGCTTATATTCCTTCACATCATGTATTTATCAAAACATTCACATTAATGTCTAATGAAATACAACAACACAATTTATTGCAAACGTTTATTTTGGACTATTTGGTCTATTACGTGTATTAGCAGGTTCACGGCTTCACAGCATATTTCTGGCGGGGCGAATGCACTAATACCGTGGCGAATGAACCAAACTTGGAGCGGGGCGATTCAACCGACACCGGAGCGAATAGACTTGAGGCGAATGTCCCGTGGGGCGAATCGGCTGGATACCGAGCCCAATTGCCCCTTGTAATTAGTGGGTGAATAAAATAAATAGCGTATATAACGCGGAAGAAATAATCATATATGGGCATATCACGCTGTTTTATGTCCGACTTTTCAGGACATTTTATTATCTATTATCATTGTGACTCAATAATATAATAAATGTATTATCAACTGTAAAGGATTTATGACGTGTTGATCGAAATTTAAAGTCACTTATAAACGATTCGCTTAAATCCCTTTTCTGTTATAAAATATGTAAAGCCAATAACTGTAATGTTTTGTTTTAATGACATTGTTGATCATTATTATATTATTTTCCCTTCTTTCTGCTGTTTTATACACAACAATATCACTCAATATTAACAATAAAAGCGCTATTAAACAATAGAAGGGTTCACGGTTTGGCGGCCATCTTGACCTAATTCGACTTGGTGAATAAACGACGCACGTGTTTCATTGTGTAGCATGAATTAATGTTATAGATGTTTACTTTGGGATAGCTATTCGCGGAGTTGTGGCTCTATAGATGCTGTAGACACTTATAAAAAACTGAACCCAAAACAATATGATAGAAGACGTTCAAGATTATATTTTGGTGGCTCAAAAGCAGTATCGAATGAATCAATTATATGTATTCTGTATTATCGCCCATTTTCGTTCGTTAATTTCTGTTTTAGTACTAGTTATAGCCTATAATTAGCTATATAGGTCGACGTGTATTCACAAAGAAACTATTTAAGTTATATGGCCAAAACGATGCTAGAAAACTTTATCGGTTTGTGTAAATTAAAGAAATGGATGTATGTTCATCATCTTCATGTCTGTAAATTAACTCGAGCCAAGCCCAAGGAATGAAGGATAATGCAATCTGCCATTATTTGGTGTATGAGAAATAATATTTATATTATATTATTCTTTCAGAATATAAATATGGCACTCAAAGGCTCAACATCCAGACACTGTTATGAACAGCAATGCTCCAATGGAGATTATCAGCTGATAAAATGGAGAGATGCACATTGTGATATGCATCAGACAAGACATGATCATCCTTCATGTACATTTCCGATAAGAATTAGACCAAATGTTTTATATGATTTTCTTTAATAATTATATTTTATATTTCTTGAAGTATTTTTTATATTAATATTTCAGAAAAGAATTAGACTATAGTAGACAACTATATTATAATAAATGACACATGCCTCAGCCCAAATTGAGAAAACAGTGATATATGCTTGGATGCTTTATTTTCATACATATAAACTAAAATTTACTACCAAAAATTGAAAATAATTTAAAACTTAATATTTAAAACAATTTAATACAAAATGAATGAGCATTACCTTATACCAGGGTTCCACATATTATATACAAAATTAATCATGCCAACATATATGGTGCAAGTTTATACTTGCATGATTATCTAGCTGTTTATCACTAACATCACCAACTTATAACATATGTATGGCCAAATTAATTTCTGGCTTCCCTATTACATGTACCTGATTATGAAAAATGTATACAATTCATATTTTGTTTTGGTACAGGTTGTTCCCATACCCAAGCAAAAAAAGTGATCGTGAAAGAAGGGAGAAGTGGCTACGGAATTTGAATAGAGGGGGTGAACTACATTCCTACAGGTTCAAAGAACCATCCAAGTCCCATCGTGTCTGCTCTCTACATTTCATCGACAGCAAACCTTCACACATCCATCCAGATCCAGAAATTAATTTAGGACATGAAGTTAACAAATGTCAAAGGCATCGAGATAGAGAACAACGTCTTCTTAAAAGAAGAAAGGTCTAAGATGAGAGACATGAACGTATTAGTCATTGCTCACAAGAGTGTGATTATGAATGACCTAGCCAAACTGAACATGGAAAGATAACAGCTGTTTTTTCTGTTGGAACTAAATTCCTCATCTTTATTTTACTCGGTGTCATTCGGAAATTGAAAAAGACCTCAAAGCTGCACGTACAGAGAACTTGCAGTTACGCAGTAAGATGTCACCAACCACCAAAATTGTTGTGTATATTAAAAGTAAAATTGATTGACACTATTTCTGTTCTAGTCAAATCTTACCAGCTATTTTCTGTGTTGTGCTGAAAATTTTCATAGATCATACTAATATTAATTTTTATGAACAGAACTATGAAATAAACATTACTTGAACATTTAATATGGATTTACTGATATAAATATAACAATTGGTTTTCAATTGCATGTCTGATCATTAGTTGAAGTAATCCAATTTCTTTAAAATTTATCAACCAATCACTAACATAAGTAAAAAAATTAAACGGAAAAGGTTGCACTAAAATAATATCTAAATTTTATTTTAACATAGGCTATAGTATAGTAGTATACTTGTATAGACTATACCTGGAAATTAATTCTTCACGTGAAATGTTTCTCAGTTGCAAGAACTGCTTCAAAGCTAGGGGCGACCACAGCATAAACGACTCTCTGGTCATCTGACCCAAATTAGCCACATCATCAGGACTGATAGTTACCAAAGAACTTAATGGTACCGATTTCGTTTCGACCTCATTTTTAACTAAACTATAATAGCTACTATATCTACCTCTGCCACTAGATCTGGAGCTATATCTACCCTGTCCATGTCTACGCGTGCTACGACCTTTACCACGGGTTAAAACAATCGTCTGTCTCTTTGGCATAACTATTAACTTTCTGTAAAAAAAGAAATATATCAGTTAGAAACTGTTATGATATTGCACTTTTAGTAATATTTAAATAGATCTAGATGTTGGAACCGCTAACTTGCTAAGCCTAAGCCAAGCCCAATCAATCTAGAATAGATCTAGACTATAACAATTATCAGATTTTCATAGTCCTAGGACTAGATAAGATACATCTAGATCTAAACGAGCACATCATATTCATAAGACATGGTCCTACTTTACTTTAAGCAAATAAAAATGAATTATAATATGCTATTCCCATAATAAACACTTGAAAAAAAGGTTTGTTTACTCACAATTGAGTCAATCTCGTTCTGAAACTGGCATTCACCTTGTGCCAATGACAATATATGTTGGAACCATGAACCCGTCTATTAAAATTGTGAGTGGGGGAATAGATGCCTTCAGAATGTTTTGATTTAAAGTAGGTCAAGTCGATGCGCGCGCATACTTCGTGGCAGAAAGACAGATGCACAGCTATTGTTTTCATTTATAACGAAGAGACATTCCGACGTCAAGATTTAGTAATCAGCAACAATGCCTCATTGACAGTAGGTTGCACAAATAGATCAACAGAGTACATTGCCATTTTATAGCATAGCATCCTTTGAAAAGAACCCTTTTGGGGAAAACAGACGTGCGTTGTGGATTTAAGGCCATCTGATGAGCAGACCGGAATTGGCATTTGACAAAATTTCTCGGCAAACCATTTGCAGTGATCACTTTGTTTTACATTTAAATTAAAAGCATTTTGAGTGGTAAAGTGTGTATAACATTATACAAAAATTAATTACGCTTCTTGTTTATATAGACGTTATATATTGTTTAATATAGTCTATAGGCTCTGCGTTACCACACACACTGACAATGATGCTAGTCTGATGACTTGGAGCCTAACATTACATGAATCTATGACTCATGAGTAAATCTATCTTCCATAATACTATATTGTGCCTGTTGATCAAATAATGAATGAAGTGCATCATTTGATAAATTGTGCTTTAATTTAATTTGCCAAACATTAGACGTTAGAACCTAGATACATACATGGCCATCCAATGTTAAAGTTATTATTTTTGCAATATTTTTAGATGTAAAAAGGAAGCAGAAATGTGCCAGTCACAGATGATGTCACTTGTATTGAGGACACTGTCCTGGGAAATGACTTTGAAGCAAATAATGTCGGTTGCCAGGCAGACCCAAGAAAGGAAGATAAGCTCCTTCAATTGTACCAAAGAAAATTGCTGAGTGGTAATGAAGAGGTTTATCGACTTAGAGCAGAAAATGACATGCTAACAAGGAAGTCAAACGGTTTGATGTGACCAAGGACAATAATGATAGTATACATTTTTTATACAGGGCTATTAAATTTATCTTGATTTATGTCGGTGGTAGATAAAGTTAAGGTGTGTCATCCATATCTTTCTGTAGAAGACCATGTACTGCTAGTCTTATGAAGCTGAGATAAAGTTAAGGTGTGTCATGCATGTCTTTCTGTAGAAGACCACGTACTGCTTGTTTTTATGAAGCTGAGACTTGGTCTTTTACAAGAAGACTGCTTATAGACTGCAGTGAAATCGTTATAGAGAGACCAAGTAATTTAACTGCTGTGGAAATATCTAATAGGCATAAGTTCAGCTGGTGCAGTGACAGTTCTATCTGCAGGTTGGGGTGGTCGAGTGTCAGATAATATATTAAAGATGCCATGTTTCACAAAAGGCAACTGCATATAAAATATATGTATCGAGGCAACTATCCAATATACGAATTAAGGTAGAGAGAGTTATTGGCCGTTTGGAAAGGTTTAGACTATTTCATAGTAATGTATCTATCACAGAAATAGATTTCATGATGCTGTCAATTTGAATAAGAGTTTAATTACCAAATGATAATTATTGTCTGTATTGTAATATAATGTGCAGGGTGAGACTAAACCAAGATTGATTGGTTCATTAATGTATCTGTCATTTGTATTATGTGTTGCTAAGTTATGTTTGTATATAAATAAGTATTTACAATCAGTACATGTCGACTCTTTTTGTTCTCTAGCCTCTACATACATCAGTGCTACTCACAGCCATATCCCGGTTCATAATAATAAATAACTAAATTAGAATTATAACAGTAAAAAGTGAACAGTGAGCTAAATATTGATGTTATATCTATATATATTCTAAGTATTATTTGCAATAAGATCTAATTCAAATTTCATACACATAATGATATATATATATGTCGGGGGGATAATTACCATTTATAGTGCAAAGTATATGTATAAATTTAGCTGTACATGTACACAATTAATGTAGAACAGTTTGAAGCTTAGTCAGCTATGTTAATATGAAATCACACAAATTATAATTACACACACATGTGTATAGATTACTTGATGTAATTTCAATTAAGTGTACAGATTACTTGCAGTAATAAAATAAATGATTAGAATACAAAGAATGACATTAAATAATCTGTATCTATTAATTCAATACTATGTATTTATATCAATAACAATAATATCAATAATCTGTAGAAATTTGTTCAGGACTTTTTGTGTTTGTCTACATTTTGGGGTCACATGTGACATTCACATATGGGTAATGATATAATTCAAATTTACAGTCATACTTAGAACAAGATAACAGGGGCTCAAACACTGGATGTTGACACATGCATAAGATATATATCTTTATCTGTAATCATGTTGTGCTGTCTGCTTACAATTTCTGGTAAAATTACAGAAGTAAATTTAGCATAGAATATCTCTTTGATACCATGTAAGAATATTTCATCATAAAATATACATGCCATTCCTGGAAGGGAATAAGTAAAAAATTACAGGAATTTTCATCACACACACAAACATTTGATAATGATTGTACAAACAGTGATCTCTGCTGCCTTGCTATGTATGTTGCAAAGACTCTGTAACTGGCCAGCATTCAACCCTTATGCAGTTATGGACCTGCCATTGAATTGGTACATATATGGTTGAATTGGATTTACATTCTGAGAACAAAAAAACAAACAATCCTGGACATGCTTATCTTGAAACATATCATAGGCTTCTAGTGACTGGTAAGCTTTCATATCCTCCTTGGACTTGGTGTATTCTGAGGGTGTCTCAATTAGATAAGTAGTGACATCTTGCTAAGTAATATAAAGTAGTTTCTTGAAATCACATATCCATTCTGTAGCTGGTATTGAGTAAGCCTAAGGCTATTTGAGCTATAATCATAAAACAGATACTATTGGAATGTTTAATTCTTGTTCTTCAATCACTAATAAAAATCGGTGCTCTATCTTTAATTAATTGTTTTTGTCATATACCTACTTCTAATTATAGGTACTTTGATAAATTGAAGTTGTTATTATTGCAATATCTCTTAGCACATTGTAAAGTACTCAGCTCACAGATTCCAGAACTGTTAAGTTTTAAAAAATTGGCCAAGTTGTTAAGAAGTTATAGTACTTTAAACACCCCAAATTACAGGGGTATGTGCCTAATGCTATTAGATGGGAACAGTGAATCCAAAACTGTATTATTTCATAGATTTTCACAAACCAGCAAGAGGAAAATAGGTTGTAACTTAAAAAGAAGGGAGTTATTCACCTATAAATTTGATGTTTAGTATTCTACTGGAACTAAGGATTGTTTTTATAATAATGACCTTAACTCTTGACCATTGACCCATAATGGGAAAAGGTCAAGGTCAGGACAAAAATGTTAAAAACTTATTAGTATTGAAATATGGCAAATAGCATAACAAATTGAAGGAAATTATATACAGATAGTGAACCTACAAGAATATAATGATTATCTTATCATACTAAAGGGATATTACATGTGGTGTGTTCTATTCCAAGGCATAAAACAGCTAAAATTCACTCTAATGAATGGATTATATGTGAAAAAATATTTATATTATTTCAGATACAGAATTAATACATTTGACTAAAGAGTTGGTTATTAGTTCTACATTATATAAGAATTAAGATATATTAAATATTTATTAAAAAATAACAGTTAATGCTGACTCAAAATCTTGCATTAAAATCTCTCTAAACTTAAGTTTATTATCTACATAATCTTTTTCTTCTTCCAATACTTCCCAATAACTAATAATAAAAGCAGGGCATGTCAGTTATTGTATTTTTAAATGGCTGATCACTAACTAGTGATGTTTCATCTGATTGTGATGAAAGCATGCTGCATAAGATACTGTGATATTTTTAATACTTTCTTTAAGGGGGGAACACTTGGCAAGTTAACATGCACCTCATTTATATGTTGCCCCATCAGGAGATGTTGCATCCCAACTTAAGCTCAGATTATCATTTTAACCACTGCTTCTCCTATCTGAATGTCAGCCAACACCTCTTATATATCAGCTGACTACAGGTAACTTTCCGTTGTATCTTTCCAAGTCAATGGCTCTCAAACCCTTAATATAATCTGAATTACTTACAACTAGATCTACACAATATAAAAGATAATAACTATATTATAGTTTACATTTTCCACATAAAGTCTAGATGTTCTTGGTGAAAAAGTTATACTCGTGAAGAGTTTCAACTCGTACTCAACCAGAACCAGAACAGTGATATCTTGTTTATTGAGATGCGATCCTGTGAGTGGTTCTGGATTGTTTACATTTTTCTGCCACGGAGTTTGTGCATGCATCGTGTTTACGGAAGCGGTGTGATGTCCCGCCCAAGTCATGGTTTTGGTTTGGTTTTGTTGTTCGGGGAGAATCCCCAGGCTGTCGCTTAATCAGCACAGCCTCTATGTTGGAGTGGTTGAGAAACCGCCTCCCCCCACCACTCACAGGGGAGCAGTACGGAAAGATGGAGCCGAAATACCCTGAGGGTGGTCACTGCCAGAGTGTTTTACGTCCTCAGGGGGTTTTTAACGTCCCCCTTTATTTTAAATAATTCAGTGGAGTTCGAACCTGCGACCGTTGGCACCAAGTGCCGGGTGTTTAACCGCTAGGCCACCGGAGCTCACTAAGCAGAGAGCTTAAATATAGAGTCATTTTATATGTAGGTCAATGGCGAATGGGCCCGGGCAGAAAGCTTAAATGGCCCGGGCATCGGTGGCGAATTGGCCAGGGAATTTAGTGATCATGGGCTCGGTGGCGAAAAGGCTCGGGTGGCGAAAGTTCCGGGAACTGTGTAAATACACTTGTTATTTTTGATTTGATTTATTTTGTACACTAATGTAAATACATATAATGACACTAAAATACATAGATACATTAAAGTACTAGGATAGCACAAAAAAGTGAAAACACTTATTTCCATTGTGATCCTGAGGAGAAAAATCACAGATGTATTGTATATGGCAGATGGTGGACTAGACAAAATTCAAATGAATATATCTAGATTCCTGGAATAATTAGATAGATGGATGTTATAAACAAAGATATATTTATATCAATTTATCTAATTTTATATATATATATATATATATATATAACATGAACAAATATAGGACCAGGTTAAAAAGAATGTAAGAACTTGCTTCCTGGTTATTAAGATTGTCAAATAAAAATAGTTTTACACCTTTTTGAAGAGGAATTTGCTCGTTAAACACTTAATTTCAGTTGGTAATTAATTCCAAGCCAATATTCCTGTATAATTAAAAGTATTTTTCTTCCAAAAGATTTAACTTGAGGTATCTGAAGAGAGATTGTACTGGATCTTGTATTAATATTATGTTGGGATGTTGTTAATTTGAAAGCAGTATTTAAGTAAACGGGAGCTGTGCCATTTAGAATATTGTGTACTTGCTTTAGTTTGGGTTGTTTGACACGGAGTTCCACCGACAACAGATTTACCAATCTAACCCCATTTGCTCCAATATGGGTCCAAGAGGGTGACTTCAAAAGATATCGAATAATTTTTGTTTTGGGTACATTGTAGCCTAGCTTTGTAAACCTTGGTCAGTCCAAAATACCATGATGAGCTGGCATAGTCAAAGTGGCATGGGATTAATATGCTGCAGTTAGCATCTTTTTTTGTTTCTAGATTGAAATCCCTCGTCTGCCTATATAGAAAGTTTAATTTTGAATTTGATTTGTTAATGATTTTATCCGCAATACAGCCTCCAGCAAGAGATTGGTCAAGTTCGATACCTAAGATATATATTTATTTAGGAACTCTACCATTTCAATTTCATCGCCATTAGTTTTCATCCCCTGTTTGGAGTTCCCTAATACTTATATAAATAATAAATATACTTGTTATTCTTTATGTCCAATATCGACTATATCTATATCAGTGCTACAGAAAAGGTCGGACACGTCAGACAGTTAGTTTCACTTCTCTCTCTCTACGTTTGTATATATATATATATATATATATATACACACACACATATATATATATATATATATATAGAGTGTCTCTTAAATTCTCAGAAGACCTGTAATCTCTCCGAAATAGTATATATTATAATCGCAAAATGCTAATTATTCAGCTCGTAACGAGAACATAAAGTGTTTTACAACAGAAAGCCATTGAATAGTATGATCGCTCTCTATTTCGCTCTAATATCGCTCATCAACTACCAGTCTATTTTTGATGAGATAGTTTGAAGATTATGTTGAAGTTAATGATTGATGCCTGTAAGTGTTAAATTCATAACAGTCGTCAATTTGTTATGATGTATAATTCAGTTTCAATTTTTATATGCAGATAACAGAGTTTAGTTTTTGGACACGACTCAAATTTCACCAAATGAAATGTTACGCCGTAAGTCTAACTGGCATAAGACATACATATTACATAGATAGATAGACCCATGATCATTATAAGTCTAATGATAAGACTAAGTCACAACAGTAATAAATAGATCTAGTCTAGATTAGTAGATAGATGCAAATACAAGAACACAACAATCAATCGTTAGATCTAGTTTTATACTTGTATTTTTAATATAAATAAGATAAAGTGTAATATTCTCTTCAACTCGTAATCTCAAATATAAAATGCCTGTTTTTTTAAATAATATTTCCCAAATATTAAATTTAAAGCAATTCTAAACCTGTTCATAAGGGCAAAGGGGATGAGATAATAAACTGTTCCCCCTCGGATAATGTGTTTGGATAATATTTTAATATGTTTGTTTAAAAATTATATTTGGCTATAATATTTCCATTGAGTTGAAAGGGGTCTTGGAAGATTTACTATGATTGATTGATTGGTTTTCTTTTGTTTTATGATCTTGAAACAGAGATAGCAGACGAAAACGTAAGGACTTGTTTCCAGTGTGGTCCCTTTTGATTGATTGTTTGTTCATAACACCTCCCCCCACCACTCACAGGTGAGCAATATGGAAAAATGGAGACAAAATACCCGAGGGTGGTCACTGTCAGAGTCTATTACATCCTCAGGGGGTCTTTAATGTCCTCCTTTATTTTAATCAATTCAGGGGAGACTGAATCAGATCCCACTGTGAGAAATCCTTTCAGTATTGGAGGGAAAATATTCTACCTCAGTTACTGCTGGCTAGTAATTAGTAGTATGTCATGTCTTTAAACAACTTTCAAAAATAATTATCACTTTGAGTAGTAACTTTGTGACATTTTCAGATCAGCATTGTGTGTTAATAATCATTGTTCAGTTTCAGGTTTTTATGCATTAGATCAGGGGATCATTAAATATGCTGCTAGAAATGTTTGGAGTTTTTATTTAGTAAGGATATAGACACCATAAGAATTGTCATAATAACGTATTGTAATCATAATATTATTATTAAAATTATTATATTATTAAATAATGGATTGTCTTGGTTCTGCAATCATCCCAACTATGGTGCTATTGTACCGGCTATTAAGAGCTAAAACATCATACTTCAATCCAGTGCAGTTATTTCACATGCATTATGCTCTGCTCCAAAATGGTTTTCATTGAAAGATAATATAAATAGGGTAGATGCACTATACACCAACATTCAATGGTTTTCCGTCTCAGGTAGCATGTTCTCATCAGTGAAGGAAGTGCTGTTATTTGTTGTTGTAATCATTTATATCATGTTTTCCTGAGTGAAGTTGCTAATCCTACATATACATTTCTATTGACATGAAACATACAAAGTGTCCACTCATAGCTGAGTAGTTATTTGTTTTGTTTGATTATGTGCAGCTTTGTAAATTTCTATGACTTAAACAGAAACATGCCACATATATTTGTTTCCTGCTTTCAGATACCCTACAAAAGTTCATGAACAGTTGCCAGTATATTATTCATTGCTATAATAAAGGAGGCCTCTGTCATAGTGCAGTTAGTTGTGTGCTATGCTCTAGGTCTTCAAGTTAAGGTATGAAATCATCACGTTATTGGTTTCACGGAATATTTCATCTGATCATATCACCTCATTAGCAAGTTATCAGTGCCTAAGCTGATCAAAGCACTAACTCACTGACTACAGTGAGATATTAATTACACTTTATCACAGATGGTGACAGAGTGGTTTAGGATTATTACATATTAATAATGAAAAATGTGATCTATTTATTTATTAGGTGGCTGACTATCGGATGTTATCATGGAGCAGTCATTCCAAATGCCAGGTCGTCATGGCTACTCTGTTAGAGTGTCACCGTATTTTGGTCATCGGTTGGCCTGTGCTTCCAGTCAGTACTATGGGATTGCTGGTATGTACACACACACACACACACACATATTGATAAATAGGTAGATAGGCAATTACTATTACTGGGGTAACAACATATTTGTCTGGTTAATGTTTGTTCTACTCCAGATGATATTTAAACTGTGTAAGTGAAATTATATGTTATTATTTTCTGTATCTGCAACCAATCTTTCATACTTAGTAAAAAAAGTGTGTCATTCCAGTCTGAACATGTAACATATGTTGCTTTTGTCTTTCATATGCACAACCAATAAAATAATTTAGTGAAATGCACATATAGAGTTCGATTGCTTGTCTGTATTGTTCATCTAATATAGATCTGGATAAGCTAGAAAATAATACCCATAAACATATATTTATGTCATAGCTTACAAATGTAATTCAAAATATATATCAGTACAGAAATATCAGATTGAGGTTGACCCAGAATTTGCTTTTATACTTTAGTCTAGTTTTGTCAAATTATTATATTCAGAAATATTTTCATATCATTTTTTATTAGGTCCATACAGTGTTAAAATTCTTGGGATTAGCCAACAAATCTTACTCATCTTCTATGAGAGGTGGTAACCTTATACCAAGTGATATAGTCAAATGTTAGATGATAAGATTCCACTGTCAAGTGTATTGTTTCTGACAGGATGTGGAACATTGTTTATAATTGATGTGACACCAGAGGGCATTGTATTGGTGACTTCTTTGGATTGGAATGATGGGTTGTTTGA
This sequence comes from Paralvinella palmiformis, assembly GCA_025642065.1. Taxonomy (NCBI): domain Eukaryota; kingdom Metazoa; phylum Annelida; class Polychaeta; order Terebellida; family Alvinellidae; genus Paralvinella; species Paralvinella palmiformis. Next base: position 380,335 of record JAODUP010000488.1, read on the forward strand.
CGTTGCTTGGAGTGAAAACAATGAACATATCCTGGTAACAGGATCTGGTGATGGTTCCGTACAGGTGTGGGATGTGGCACAGCCTAGGGTAAGACAACTGTTCATGCAGGTGTTAATCAAAGTGTTTTTATAAGTGACATTGTACAAATGTGTAAAACACTTATGAAGAAGAGACTACTTTTTAAATGGTTTCCAGCATCTAATTAAATATCTTTGTTTACTGATTACATTTTGTTTTCTGTCACATTGTTTCCATTATGATCATGTTGGCATTTGTAAATTTATTAATTTGTTTACATACCATATATACTCATGTATAACTTAGATTACTTTGTGTATAAGATAAATTGTATTTATGGAGACTTCAAAGGAAATTGCATAATAAGGAACTTGACACGTGGGTGGATTAAGTGATGTCCATTTAGAAGCTACAACTATGGATTTCAGAGGTACCTCTATAGCCTAACTGGTAGCGCAGTTGGCCACAAATCTATAGCACCTTGGTTCAAACCCTGGTGGGACTATGTCAGAAGGGTGTTTCATCTTTCACTTCACCTAATTACCTTTGGAAGTTATTCTGCCCATTTAACCTACCTTGTACACAAAAGTGGCCATAAAACAGCAACATTTACATTTTACAATGGATCTCAAGATGAACTTGATACAAAGGCACCAAAGGACAGCGACTTTATTCAGTTTTGAAACTTAGGAAATTAAGTTTACTCTTGCATTGTGGCACTCAATAGTTTTTCTTGCCTAAAGTTTTTGCCACCAGAATACATGGTGATGCAATGTAGCATAGTAATATACACTTATGAGACATGGATTGGACTTATGATTATTTTATTGATGAATTGTTCACAGCCAGTGTGGTTTACTATGAAATATGACATAATTGTGCCAGTGGTAATGTTCTGCACAATAGGTTATATCAGTGTGCGACAACCATTAATCTATATTTCTTCCATTATCACGATTGATTGTTCATCAGTAAATCTCACCAAATACTTTTATCCTTGGATGTTACTCTTGTATAAAATGAATATCATTATCTCTTCCAGATTCTACAATTATTTTCATTAAATTATACATGAGTATATAGGGTCTTTGTATTCTGTTTGTTATTGTGTTGTCATTTTTAAATAACAGAAAACCTTTTTTTATCCTTTGTTATAGGGTCCATTGCAAGTTATGAAGGAACACAAAAAAGAGGTATTCAGTTTGTATATATGTTAAATGACTACATTTTAAGTGTAATGGTTTTTCTATGGAAAAGAATGTTTTTGTTGTTATTAAAACATTGAATTGCTGCCAAGAACATTGTTTATATGAAACATAGTAATTTAATATTAGTGCATGAAGAGATTTCTGTTATAAGTTGAACCTTCGTGACTTGTCAGACATGTAGTAATTATGGTGGTGGTATTTTAACACACAGCATATTATTAAAAGTGAAAATAAAAAGTGCATTTGTACAATACATAGAGAGATTTTTATATATGATGATAATCTACTTATTAAAATACCTTTTGGCAAAGTAGACTATGAAAATTCACAATTTGATCATATGTAGACATATATTTAAAATTATTTATAAACATGACACATTAGAATTGGTGTTTATCATAAATCTTCAAAAAATTATATTATGGTATAACATGGAATTCAGTTTCAACAGTAAAATTTACACAAAAGATAAATATGTTTTGATTCTGGCATCCTTGTGTTGTCAGTTACTGTGATATTCAGAAATTTTATCTTTCATCAGAGTGGGGGTAATGGTAATTGTTATTGATTGCATGATATTGAGTTGTTTAGCCCTGGTGACACTCACACCTGAGACTCGGGGCACCTGCCTCTAAAGGTAAACATATGCCACAAACACAGATATGAACTGGATTCAAACCCCAAAACTGTCATTTAAAAAAATATACTACCCTGAGAAAACTTTTTTACTATTGGAGGGAAATTACTCTAGTTCTAGGAATATCTAATATTCAGAGCTGATATCAGTTGAATACGTTGGAGTGAAGAAAAGCATCGCATTCATATTTGGTAATATGCATTGTAATCATGATTACTTTGCCATGTAATCACAATTATAGTTAATTACAGTAATTATTCAAATAATCATTATATCGTCAGGTAATCATAATCATCATAGATTACTAAGTCTTGTAATTTGGCACAAATCTCGCTTTCATTTAAGTATCTGTTGTAATTTGTTTTATTCTAGAGAGTCTTCTTGGTTTGTCGTGGGTAACATTTTTGTGTCTGTGTAATCCAAATCATCATTGGTTACTTGTAATTGCCCCAATTCTAGATTTCACTTAAGGATTTGTTGTAATTTGTTTTATTCTAGAGTCTTTTTAGTTTGTCGTGGGTAGCATTTTTGTGTCTGAGGTAATCCAAAGAGGACTAAATTTATATCATCAATTACATGAACAGTATCAATTATGGATGGGTATAATTTTCAATAAAAGTTTGTACTCTGTGACACCAGTTTTTAATGGACCTATTCTCCTTTGACATAAAAAAACCCCGAAGAGTTTCTTACTGTGGCACTTTTCATCCTTATCAGCAGGCTTATAAGCTGCTTGTATGGGTAAGAAGCAATTTATATCACCATGGATTGCAGCATGTATTTCTTCTCTCAGATTGATGATGAAAAAAAATCAACATCCATGTAATTCTGAAATTGATTAGAAGTAATTGGTTAAGTTTTGCATTTCATACTGTGTATAATCTGTATTCAAACTCTGATACATTAACCTACATGTGTAATCCTCACTGTGTACTTGTGTATGCCTCGTATATTCATTTCGTTTATTTATATTAAGCTTTTCTTTTTTATGTTTTATATATTTAGGTCTATGGTATTGACTGGAGTCAAACCAGGGATAACGATCTTATTCTCAGTGCATCATGGGATCAAACAATTAAAATGGTAAAATTAATGTTTGAATGATTTGTTAAGCATTACAAGACCCAGACTTATTAATAACCGATAATATTCTTGCACAACTTGTCACACAACCTGTCACACACATACTGTAACACACACACACACACACACACTGTCATACACACACACACTCACAATTTTCATCCTGAACTGGTAACACCTTGGCATTTAACTGAAACTGTTATGTTGGTTAGTGCGCTGACAGTTTCATGAAAGTCACAAATTTTCATCCTGATCGGGTAACAACTTGGCAATGCCCGTAGTGTGCATGATACAATTTTGTTGTATGCTCAACTGAAACTGTGATGTTGGTTGGCCTGCCAGAGCCCAGAAAAGGGATAACTTTTCACCTGATCAAACAACAACTTGGCAATGCCAAACCTATCTGACCTCTGTCCGTATGGATGATATAGGTAGGCTTTGTTTAGCTATTCAAACCCAGAATGGAGCCGAGATCTGCATCTGTGATATATTGAAATGATAGGTTACCCTAGAGCCACAGCCAATTAGTGGCCATAGTGTTCAGGACAAAGCCTGGTTTTGTTTCAATAGTTTGGCTGGATTGTTCAGCACAAAGCCTGGTTTTGTTTCACTGATAGTTTGGCCGGACTGTTCAGCACAAAGCCTGATTTTGTTTCAATAATAGTTTAGCCGGAGTGTTCAGCACAAAGCCTGGTTTTGTTTCAATAATAGTTTAGCCGGAGTGTTCAGCACAAAGCCTGATTTTGTTTCAATAATAGTTTAGCTGGAGTGTTCAGCACAAAGCCTGATTTTGTTTCAATAATAGATTAGCTGGAGTGTTCAGCACAAAGCCTGATTTTGTTTCAATAATAGATTAGCTGGAGTGTTCAGCACAAAGCCTGATTTTGTTTCAGTAATAGTTTAGCTGGAGTGTTCAGCACAAAGCCTGATTTTGTTTCAGTAATAGTTACCTGTTTACATTTAGATGATCCTCTTCTTATTTTAGTAATTTGATTTTTCCTTTTATTGGCTTTTCCTTTCATTTTTTTTAATTATAAAGGTAATTAAAATATACATGTAATTAAATTATACATGTAATTAAATATATTTTTTAACCAGTTTGGAGTTATAATTGTTGTTTGAATAAAAGTATAACACCTGTGCCTTTAATATCTTTATAAAACACACGCACATACACAAAGTGTACTTCTGTTGATGATGTAATGTTAAGACCTATCCAATGTTTTTCAGTGGGACATCATGAGATCAGAGTCACTGGCATCATTCTCAGGACATGAACATGTGATATATAGTGCTGCCTGGTCACCACATATCCCAGGATGCTTTGCATCTGTTTCTGGTATATAAATCAGAATTTAAAAAACTCCACACATTTAGAATTGTTTATAAGGTAAGGACTGATTGAATGCCATAATTGTATAGCACATTAATGTGCAGTGGATGATTTTTGTGCATTATTATAATAAACAGGAGATCATACACTACGTGTTTGGGATACCAAGAAGCCATACATGGCTCAAATTGTAATACCCGCACATGAAGGTGAAGTGTTGACCTGTGACTGGTGTAAATACGATCAGAACTTGTTGGCAACTGGTTCAGTAGATTGTGGAATACGACTATGGGATTTGCGTAATCCTCGCCAGCATGTGTCACAGTTGGTTGGACATGGGTATGCCGTAAGACGTTTAAAGGTGAGAAGAATAAAGTTTAATGAAACGAACTAATCACTGTTATGCTAGTTGAAATTTGCATTTTCCAAACAATCTATTAACTATATAGTAGAGTGAACATTTACTAGTGACTATTATTAAAAGAAGGGCTTTATTTTTGTTTAAAGGAAGAGGTTACTGTCAGATATTATGTTGTCATTATTTAATGCTTATAAAAGTAACCCAAAATCCCACAATAATATTGATAACGTAGATATAAGGATATAATCCAAATTACTGGAGGGTTGCCATTAGAGATTCCTTGAATACCAGATTGTATGGCTGGAAGGAGAAAGTCACATGCTCTGACATCAGTGAACACAAGGATCATGTAGTAATCTCGATCCTTATTAATTTAGGTCACAGATGCTGCTGCTTAGCTATCCTCATGAGCTTACCTGGTGCATGAGTCAACGTGCTAAATATGGCTAACTGATGCACTCGTCAGTTCATTTACATAAATCTGACAGCTCTGCAGACCAGGGCCAGATAAATATTTCTACATCTCGCTAGCCCCATGGCTAGTCAAATTTAAATCCACTAGCCCAACAAAATTTCATACCAGTTGAACAAATATTTGTATGAGTCACCAGCAAAATACTAGTCCAAGGAAAACTGTGCTGGAGTCAACAGAGAATGCCAGAATCTCATCTTGGGTTTGGCTAGAGTTAATGGCAACGTAAATCAAATGTACCCACAAAAAAAACACCCTTGATATACCTAATATTCATACAAATATCCAAATGTTACATTGTGACGTTTACTGTGAACCATTGCTTAAATTGTTTTTTTAAATTCAGGAAGTGTATGCAATCTGCAGACACTTCTTGATGAGGAATTTCATGATATAGTTTTAGTTTTCTTTAGCCATTTCATTAACATATGAGGCCTTTTGGGCCCATCATACTACAAAACTTTGTAAATAGGTTAAAGAATTATATGCTTGGATGATGATTATTTACACTTATAAATGGATAATGTATACAGTTTCTACCAAGGAGTATCGGGTACGGTTCTGGTTTCAAAATGGGATCAACTTGGGTCTGAACATATTGATATTAGTCCTGAAAATTTTAAATGAAAGTGACCTGTTTCTTTAACTAAGTTTAAGCTAGAAATGAGTGAACATCCATTTTTGGATTTAAACAGGCTAAACACAGGCATAAAATTTTTGAAATATATGCTATGTATTACATATTACATAAGATTAATTAGGGTGCTGCCATAGTGTGATTGTTAGAGCACTCAGGTCCAAACTCCCCGGTTATGAGTTTGAATCGGGCTCACACCTGTTTTTGTGGGATGTTTCCCTAAGGAATTACCCTGGGTGCCTCCATGGTCTAACCGGTAGTGCAGTTGGCCACTGATCTCAACCACCGGAGTTCGAACCTCATAGTAGATTAGAAGTCTAGTTAACTTATCAGTGACTGAAAACATCACCGAGTGGTGTGTAATTGCTGCATTGTTGCTGGTTACAGGTACATGTATGTGATAAATATGGCAGAAATAAAGTGTCTGTCACGTTAGATGTTTTTGCCATTTTCTAGGAGAATATTATTATTTCTGCCATTGGGTGTAATAATAAATCAATGCTGAACAGGTTTGAAGGTGGTAACGAGAGGTTTTGGGGGTCAAACGTATATTGAACAACTAGCTAAAGCGTCTTTGTAAATTAGTCACCCAGATTTACAGTAGTACATGACATTTTTCCTTTGTTATTTTATATTATAGCACCAAGTGTCAACTCTGTTAGCATTGGTGAGATCTGTACTTGAAAGTTAAATTTTGAACAGATGTAAGTCATTCCAGAGTTTAAGTCACACATAGTGATGTTATATTTTTGTTTTCATTTGCAGTTTTCTCCATTTCAAGGAAGTGTCTTGGCCTCTTGTTCATACGACTTTACTGTTAGGTTTGTAGTTATTAAAATATATATTGGTATATTTTCTTTGAAACTGATGTGAAATATTTATTGGAGAAGAAAGGTTACTGATCTTTAATACCAATAAAATAAATCTACTGATGTAAAAATCTAAGTTTACATCAATGTGGTAATTATTTGACTGTTTTATAACTTATAAGCATTTCGGTCATCTAAAAATGAGATCTGCTGGAGAGTACTTTATTTTATTAAGTGTAATTTTTATTCTATTGGCCCCTTTGGAAGACATGCCTTTTAGCCAGTGCTTAAAATATTATTTGGTCAAAGTGATTTTTTCACATTTGTTATTACTTAAAACTGTACTTTATATCTATCACACTTCATATCTATACTTTTTTGGGCATTTTCACTCCTGGATTTTGAACATTCGTATTTTTATATTTCTCAGCTTTGTGTTGTGTCTAACCTAATGAATCTTCACCTGTTGATATCTATTGTTCTTTTTTACTTCAGAATATGGGACTTTAAAAGGCAGAAGGTACCTCTAGAAATAATAGAACACCATACAGAATTTGTGTATGGACTAGATTTTAACCTACATTTACCTGGACAGGTATGTTTATTGAGCATATCCCGAATATTTCAGTCCCCGAGTAGCAACCCTGATAATTATTTTGCTTAAACTAAGTGTCCCATAAGGATTATGACTAACTGTAATTTATTATGAAATCTACTCAATTATGTTTTGGTTGTAAGTATATATGACTGATCATATTTTAGGAATTTCTTCCCGTAGATCATTTGTGAATGTGATTGGTCTAATATTAATTCTGTTGTTATTCCATGTCTTCATGTTAGTATGCATAGTTTTGTTATTTCCAGCTCATCGACTGCTCATGGGATGAGAAACTGATGGTTTACATGCCCAAGTCACTTACGCCACTGCCTTAACAAGGGCTATAGTGAAACAGAACTGTACCAAATTTTGTGTGAGAAATATAAGGTGCTGCATTTTACCAAAGAAAGGGCTTTCTAATATGATTTGGTGTGTTTTAATCTGATCTTTATTTGTTGCCATATTCTTCATTAGTTTGAATTTTAACAATCTGATTTAAATGTTTGCAATGTAAAAGATGAATTGGGTGATTTGTCAGAGCTCAAATATAATAACATGATAAAATGCATTTCCACGACTTCAGCATTCTTTCAATTTGTCACACTGGCATTTGGTGGGTAAAGAATATCATGACCACAGTCAATTTTGGTTATGGCTACACAATGATATACTTCTAACCATTTCAGGATGTTTTAAAACACAGATGGTCCTGTAAGTAGCTTCTACTATATGTAAAGAACAGCCTGGATTAGTGAGTCTGGGAGATGATTTTTGGTAGGCTTTATGCAGATGGTGTTTCAAGTAAAGTGGTTGTTGAAAGAGTTTTGAGCTAGTGAGTGAGTGTTTTGGTTAATGAAAGTCTAAGCTCTAATTTCTAATAAGGGAGTAGAAACAATTATATGAAACATCACGGAGACACAAGACACACATGGAGGTCTGTAGTCTGGTGTGCTACTATCAGTACTACAAGTTGTCTGAGGGACAGATTCTATGTCATGACTGTTAATGCAGTAATTATTTTCTCCATAACTGGGCCACTGAAATGTAAATTTTTTGTTGAAGGGAAGGCTTGTTATTTCTTTACTATACATTAATTGTATAGGTCGCCATTTCAGTATTATATAGATGATTTATGTTTCAATAATTCATTAGTTGTCTCATTAATTAATTCAGCATTGATAAATATTCATGAGCTGTCTTATTGGATACACCAGTACTATTTGTTGTGATGAGATGTTATAATGTTTTTCGTCTGGTGTTATTATATACAGAATTGTTGTCATTGTTGTTGTGCAATGCAACTGTTGTTCTGATATGACATAACGTGAAGCATAATTATGTTTTTAGGAAAACATTGCAAATAGTACGTGAATGCTTAGCCTTGTCACTTCTGTGTCTTGTAAAGTGACATATTACTGTGTTATGGTGTATGTTTACTATTTTCAAAAAAAAAATCAATGACGATCATAAACGCTCTAATGTGGTATGAAAAATTGCACTTCATTAAAGGTCACTTTGAGGTGATGAAGTATTATAGTAAATGATACGAATAATTATTATCCCACTGATTTTGGGCTTATCTAGTCATAATGGCTTTGTAAATGTACTTGAAATTTTCTGGAATTCTGGTGCTCATCATGAAGGTTGCCAGTTTGTCAGCTTTATATAGGTGATAATGTGGATGGCTAGCGCTACTAATGGAGGATTGGCTCTTCGTTGCTGAGACCTTCACACTGATATGGAATTGTTTCTTGTACATGAAGTTGAAAATGTCCATGATATTAGGCTATGATCGGGTGCTATAGTTTCTGTGAATTCAAATAATAGTATATATTGATGTTATTGATAAATATGATGATGATGGTATTAATAACTTTGTGTGTACATAGAACATCATCCACATAAATTGTTCAAATATTAAATTGGGTATTTGTTTTTTGATGACATAAGCAAATTTTTATGTTTTTCTCATGATGCTTGGGTGTGTGTATTTGTTGCGAGGAGTGATCATTGACATAGTGTACTATCACATAATATATAATAAATATTCATTACATCGTTAACGTTTTAGGTTTATGCATATATTATGTAAGATACTCATTCAGTACTGGATGTAGATACTACAAATACTGATAATTATAGTGCATATTTTGTAGATCCTGTAATGCAATGGATCCCTTGCCAGACATCCCATTTAACTCACCAGGTTGCACATGTCCAATATTCTAGTAGCATAAGCAACTCACATGGCGCCCCCATGTGATCAATGTTTACAGTCGGCTAATGTTGTATTTAATCTCCTGGACCGTGCCAAATATCAAATGACAAGTGTAATAATTCATGTAATTCATTACATCAAACCTTGTAATATGTATAATTATTTATTTGTTTGTTATTGTCTGAATAACAGGACTGTGAGCCACTTTCATGCGTTTTAGATGTGGCCACTAATTTTGTTGTTGAAAAAAGCAAACGTCAAGAAATTAATTATGATAAAATATGCAACAGGTAACATTTGATCTATGTCTTGAAATGGTGAGGGTTGATATCATTTATTTAGAAAATCTTTATTTAATTCTCCAAATTCAACCATCAGAAGACTCAAATATTTACAGAAAAATGTAAATAAAACGAGAAAATGGCCAAATCAGACTTCGCTGTCATTGACTGTCGGTTACATAAAATAGATTTTACTCAGAAACTTTATATAATAGAGGAACCAATTTGTTCAGAACATTCCAATGATTAACCTGTGTATTCACAGAAACAGTGTCAAACTGATTCAGATGAGAAAAACAGAAGCTTTGTCGTTTTTTTGTATTTGCCAGCACAGCCAATGTAACAAACTGGGAATGACCTCCAGAAAGAACGAGTCATAGGAGTGTCAACTTAGAGTATTTAAAAAAATCATTTAGTGTACTTTCCTTCAGAATATCACTTCAACATTGGTTTGTGTGTAAGTGATAAATTCACAGGTGTAAATAATACAAAACTTGTTGATTCATCAGAGGGCAGCTGGAATGACAGATTTATACTGTCCAGGCGCATGTGCACACTGCCAAACACAACGTATAAAAAATTACAAAACAAAATACTTTTGGACACTTCCAGAACACAGACAACTATATTACTTCAGTCTCCCGGCAATCGATGGTTCTTCTGAAAAAATCTTTAGATGGTGACAATAATAGAATATTACTTATCTTATGTTATAATGTCTTGGTATTTATATGTCCTCTCAATTGATGGTTCATCATGTCTGAGTTCAGTGATACGTTGTTCAACTTACATTGTTCGTACCAATCAACATGTTGCTGGGCATTTATCATGATCTGCGGGTGTGGTAATATGAATGTCAATCTGGATTAACCCCCTCTACGTGTTTGTATATATATATATATATATATATATATAGGTTACAATTAATCTGTATATTACCTAAAATATTTAGTTAATGTGTATTAAATCTCAGTTATCAATACACATATTACTTTTCAGGTAATAAACACATTACCTGATTATACAGATTAACTGTAATATATATATATATATATATATATAAATGACTGGGATTATTATGGATATCGTATTTGCCATTGTCAGCGTGACTACAAAATAACAACATGTATATAAAGAAACAGCTGGTGTGCGTCTCTCTGTGTGTGTGCGTGCTTGCGTGTGTGAAAGAGAGACATCTTACTCGGTGACTACTTACTGCTTACTATAATAATAGAGTATCGACAATTTAAGCTTCATAGTTTGTTCATAATTTCACACTAACAACAGCCAATCAGCTCAGTTGATTTAATTCGAAATCCTTTTATTTTTAACTCCGACCTCCACCAGGCAGATATAAAACCTGGTGCGGTGACCCCTGATCACGACTGCATAAAGTGCAGCAGCGTTGGTTATTTTCAAATAAACAATGGCTTATTATCGTGATTGTTAATTCCCATTCTTTCACAGTTAAGCTTGTAGATATAGGGATTATATACACAAGCTATAATTAATCCTGCTAGTTGTTTAATGGCGTAGAAAATTTTGGATAAGGAACTCGAAACATGAAAGGAGAGTTGCAGAATTATGGGATTAATAGTCAGCCTCTTATATATAGAAAGTGTGTGGCATATATATATATATATATATATATGTGCAAAAACAAATACTGGTTTACTTCATAAAAGATGCATATGTTGCATTACTTTTGTGGCGCTGATAATAACTTTAAAATAAATGATTTCAAATTCCACGTATTATAAAACAGCCATTAATCTGGATTTGTTTAAAATAGAGTCTATTATTATATTATTGACACACATATAGACCGTTAAGCCAGCCATCTTTGGCTATTAAACCAACATACGTGATTATTAAATCTCTATCCAGGCTAATCAAATGGTTTGCCTGTTAAGGGCCTGATTATTGAAATTGCTGGCCACCGTTTATGTTTATCTACACAAGCAACAAGCGAACGTGATCAGAAGAAAATAAGGTGTTTTTCTTTTAATGAGAAAGTTTTTACTGCGTTTTCAAAGCGAAATTGCTTCATATTTTATTAACAACGAAATGTGTAAAACAAATATCTAGATATGATTGTGTAATGTCTGGATCCAATTTTAGACCTTCTGCGGATCAATTAGTGATCGATTACCTGGCGCAGATGGCGTGTTCCAAGTGGTAGTTATTCAATAGGCGACTGGAACAAAACAACGCCAACCAACAAGCGAGTGATGTAAATAAGGCGTTCGATACATACGAGACACGTCCTCACCACAGAACCCACTTGCAGCCGGAATATTTCACCGGCTTGAAGTCCCGGTTGTGATTGGGAACGGTAAGAACGCAGCAGTCGACGTGCGTATATTCGTCGTCGCCAAGGTCAAAGGCGTCGAACCACTGCTTCTTCCGCGTGTGGAAGTACTCGACGAGGCTGACGTGTCTGCCGGGTTGGTCCTCAACGGCATGGCCACCGATCACGTATATCTTATTGCCGATGACGACCGTTCCCGACGAGCACCGTGGATGAGGCATGTTGGGAAGCTTCGTCTTCCAGGCGGTCGTCCGGAGTTTCTTCTCCAACTTCTCGTACTTGCTCCTCTCGGCCTTCTTGGCCTCTTCGTCCTCTTTCTTCTGCGACTCGACGTTGTCGTCGGACGAATCCTTCCGGTCTCGGGGTCGCTTCTTCTTTCGCTGCTTCCGTCTAGAGTCCTTTTGTCGCTTCTTATCCTCGGCGTCCTTCTCACGCTGTTTGGCCTCTTCGAGATCCGGATCGATGCTGAAGTCGGGCCGCACGCTGCGAAACTTGTACGCGTCGATGGCAGGCGAGGTAGCGATGAGCATTTTGGTGCCCTTTTCCGGATAGTCGGTTTCGGTGCGATTCGGCGCTGGCTGATAACTAGTCTGGATCACGTTGTTGTCATTTGGCTGAGCCGGTTGAGCGCAGTTCGTTCGTGGTTGGAGTCGGATAACGGTCCTTCCGTCAGACGATCTGCCGTGAACGATGCCGCCCAAAATGTACATGTGGTCATTACAGAGGACGGTGGCGTGCCTGCACAGCCGATAACCCATATCCTGCTGGACGGGATCCGGAAGCGAGGACCACTCGTAAATACAATGTTCCGGATCGCGAGGATCGGGCAGCAGGCGGGACAGGACCCAGACGTTGTTGTTGGCTACTTCCGTCGGCGAGGCGCCGCCCACTACGTAAATGTTGTTTTCCCTCATCAGGCACGTGTGATCCTTTCGAGCTTCTGGCAGTCGGAGATCCTCCTCATGCCACTCATCAACCAGAGGCTCGTACGACTCGCACGTGTCTGATATGGCAGTCGGTGACACCAGGCCACCGAATACAAATATCTTACCGTAGGCGGCGGTCGCGGCGAGCCGTGCCCGCGGCCTACACATATCGGCGCACTGCTTCCAGCGTCCCAGGTACGGGTCATATTTGTGTACCTCCCGACACGGCTTCCCAGTACTCTTCTCGATGCCTCCCAAAACGTAGAGGCAGTTCTTAAAGACGCACGTGGCGAAGTCGACCTTGTCGACCAGCCGCGCCCAGATGATCGTGTTCAGCTTCGGTACTATCGACTTTGTGTCCTCGTCGATCATGGCATACGCAAACCGCATGCGGCCGTGGGACTTGCCCAATAAGATGACGTAGCGGTGTTCGGTGGGAGCGCTCCTGGCGGCGTGCAGGGTCGAATTCTCCTCCATCCTGGGAAGATGAAAATCATCCATTAATCCGTCGTTGTGTCGTCGCCCGCCCAGTCGGCATAGAAGAACTAGTGCACCGAACGGCACGACCACCCGCTAGACGGACCGATATCGCAGGATCCGGTCTCGACGCCTGTCCGACCGAATGGCTGGGATCGAGCGGGCACCGGGTGCTGCATTATCGTTCACCTTTTTTTCGTCTGATCGGTGCGCGTTTCCAGGCAGGTAACGCGCTACGTGTGCGTTCTATCCGTAGATTTTGAACGTCTATCGACGACCGGCCGCCTCTCTATCCGTCCATAAACACATCCCGGCCTCGTGAAGTCTTAGCAACGACGCAAGCAGATTATTCCTGTTTTGTTGTCGTTACACTTTGCTCGTTGGTCACACACACATACACACAGACAGACAGACGCACAGACAGACGTCAAACGACTGATAGACGACAGCTCGGGTTCCGTTCTCTGGACGTTCTATCCGACTCAAAGCGATTCTCGTCGCGCAAACAAATCGACAAATACCGGTACGACGAGCGCCCCGACCGAGTCCGGACTAACTGTATTACCGAAGAGGGATCGCACATTCATAGCGGTGCCGTAGAGGTGCATAGAATTACCTGTCTCACCTGACCGCGCGCACACCTGACACTCGTCGACGAACCTCGTAAAAAATACTGACGGTGGTCGAATAGCGGCCTCTGGTGTGTTACACGGAGACCGGAGATTACTGGACCGCATTATAACGGCTTTATATACAGGTGATTAATCGATAATTAGTTGTTTGTGTACAACAAACAGAGAGAGAGAGAGAGAGAGAGCCTTAGGGCCGAGAGATTGCTACATACAGAGACGGTCGAGTGGTCTGAGAAGCTCAAGACGGTGGCCTACTAATAAGGGCATATCAACAATAGTCGGTTAGCTAGATAAATCATACAGGAATAATTGTATCTCTTCACTGAACGTTAACCATGTCATTTAGGTCACAGTTTACTCGTTACGGTCGTATAATACGAAGTAAAGGCGGTATGCACCCGACTTAAGAAGGAGTTCCGGATTTTAGAACGAGGAACGCTTTTAAAAGCAATTCAGGGACTGAGTAGTCCCGTATTTGTTTTTTTTAAATCCCACGTCATGCCGCTGCCAAATCGCTTCTCCACAATAGATAGGATGACATGGATGAACGGACACAAACAAAAGAGAAAAAGGTCGAGTCCGCTTTCGAGTGTTTGTCAATTACATTTATCCTTCGTGGTAATCGTCCTACATCGTGGCTATCATTTGTTGTGATCTGACCGACTAAATTGAGACAAGTATATTAAGGTGTTAGTGTCAGTAACACATTGGTGTATTGGTGTCATCAACTATAGCCATTATGTGTGGAATTGTTGCTAATGGCGTGGTAATTGAAAACGAACGGCCACGATATGTGTCACCATTCGGTATAACGTGTCTCGGCTAAATATCAATCACATTAGCCAAGATGTTTTTATGGCCAGATCGATAATGTCCACGAAAATAAACTACATCTTTACTGGTTCTGGGATGACGAAATGCTAAACACAGGATTATTATATTTAGTTTTCTGAAATACGTGCACACACACACACACGCAAATACGCACGCACACACAGTCATACCCCGCCCACGTAATTAATTGGTTCCAAAAGTCATGACGTAACCAGGTTTTTGACGTAAATCGGACGTGATGCATTAAAAAGCCTTTCAATGTAAGTATTTTATTGTATGTACATTTAAAATTGTTTTTAATGCGTTTTAATTGTATTTTTGTGCTTCTTGTTTCTCGTTCTTTTCTTATGACGTAGACGACGTAGCTGAGTGACGTAACGTCAGACGTAATGACATTCGCTAAATTGAAATTTACCCTAGAAAAGTGGCGTAAAGGAGAATTCGACTTTAGTTATATATATATATATATATATATATATATATATATATATATATATATATATACTTAATAAGACAGTAGAATATGGAGTAATTACTAGAACTATGGTAGAAAGTGTAATTGACATTACTGGCATGTTAGTCCTGTTAGCTATATCATGTCTTAATTTGTTTATCATAGCCGTTTATAGGGCTGTGCTAATAGCGAATGACCTTTCATCTTTCACCTAACCCCATTACACTTGAAGCTCGATTGACCCATTTATTTCATCGTATATACGTATGTTAAGTCAAACATTTTAAGGCGCGGATTATCAACATTTGGACTTCGAGAATCTGACGACGAGGAATAAAATATTGTCAGCCAACGGAAGGGAAACAAACAAACAAACAAACACGAGCATGTCACGTGTATATTGTTTTACACCATTAAGCTAAATCATCAATAGACAAAAGCTTAATGCTAAAATTAAAAGAACAATTATCTAGGTAAAGCAAAGGTCCTGATTCTAATATTATATTTTACTCCAATATTGTATATTACTACTATTACTACTACTACTATCAGACCTGTCATATTGTATATTACTACTAATACTACTACTACTATCAGACCTGTCATATTGTATATTACTACTAATACTACTACTACTATCAGACCTGTCATATTGTATATTACTACTAATACTACTACTACTATCAGACCTGTCATATTGTATATTACTACTATTACTAATACTACTACTACTATCAGACCTCTCAAGTACTATGGTTTAGCCGTAGCCACCACGGTTTTATTAATAAAATTACGACTACGGGCGTAGTTGATAAACTATAATTTTTTTCTAATTGTTTGACCGCTATTTTCTTTACTGACGAACATTATGGTAAATGCATTCCGATTAATATGAACTAGCAAGACGTATTGAAATACATATTTAAAAATCGGTTGTTATTGAAATTTGAAAACGGAAAAGTATTTTTGAGTTTGAAAATAGACATTTATTTTGAAGTTTGAACAGAGAAATCATTAACGATAATTAGCGTTTGTCTCCGCCAGCAGAGATAGAAAACGAAACTGAAAGTGTACGATAAGTTTCAACAGTAATGGGTAACCCAATTTAAATAGATGCAGGAGTAGACAAGGGAACTGGGAGCCATCTCTTCACGAGTGGGCTTAAATATACATTAATGCAAGACAAAAGTCCTCAAGATAAATGCAGTCAGCATGGAGCCAGTCAAACTGGAAGAAAATGAAATTAGCAAAACACCATCAATAACAGCGACTTGTGTAAGAAAACACACCAACGGAATGCTGGAGATGAGATCAGTAGGAGACGATGGGGGTGCACACACTCAGGAAACCAGCATCAACTATCACCAGGCAGGTCCTAACATGGAACCCACAAGGAATGAGAAAAACAGGACGCCCAAGAAATACGTGGAGAAGGGATCTCCTAACAGACATAAAGAGGACAGGTTACAGCTGAAGGGATCTTGAAAAGAAAGCCCAGGACAGAAGACTTTGGAAGACTGTTGTCAATGACCTATGTCCCAGGAAGGGGGAAGGGTGAAGTGACCAATGATCGTGGTCCTGTTTTCGGTTTGTTGATACCTTTACGGTTTTATTCATTCTGAACTAGTTTTATTTCTCGGAGGTTGACAGGTATGCTACTATTATTATTATTATTATTATTATTATTATTATTAGTAGTAGTAGTGGTAGTAGTAGCAGCAGTAGTTATACTACTACTACTATACTACTACTACTACTACTACTACTACTAATAATAATAATAATAATAATAATAATAAAGTACAATGGACTAATCAGCATAAGAGGATATAAGACATGTTACACCGAAAACGCGAAGAATATATATATATATATATATATATATATATATATATTGAATTTAACTATCATAAACATATATAACCTATTTATGGAGCTATATTTCAGCATTTTCCTGCCTTCTGATTGATCTATAACTGATAGTGTCTAAGGTTCTAATAAAATGATGAATTTAGCCATAAATTATGTTTTGACATTTCTTCAATTTGATGAGCTGCTGATGAACCAAGACATCATTTATTGGATGGGAAGTAGAACAATGGATGAGGGGGACGGCAACATATAAATCTTAATTACGTTTTATTATAATCAGAGTGGACCGTATGTTTGTGGGGAAGTACAAGGAGTTAAAAAAACATCGTCTCACTTCGTGCTTTAAAAAGTAACAAACCCGGGTTGTAGAAAAGCATTGCCCCTATTTCCAGTCATAAAACTATGCAATCCCATTCTTGTCTCCCAGGTTCAGGATCAGTTATTATATTATTGAACTTAACTACCACTGACTTATATTATGACATGTACATATTTTAATGTTCTCTAAATAAATTACTAATTTGATTAATGATTAAACAACTACGGTTAAGGTATTAAATGATCAGACTTCCGTATTTGTGACAGAAATGCTCCAAGAAAAGTTTAACACCCGAAACACTCCGATTACCAGAAGAACTGATCCTTGCCGTGTTTAATAAATACAAACTAGCCAAACATATAGACTGAATGCTACATCAACATCATTGAATAGTGTAAATAGTTTTATTAGACATATTGACTTCCTGTTTATAAAAAAACAACAACATGTTAAAACATCTTTATTTGTAAATAAGCTTTTAATTGTTAATGTACTCATTGTATTTAGTTATTTTATTGATAATATCTATCTTATATTGTACAGCGCCTCAGAACAGGGTAACCTGGTTTGGTGCTTTATAAATATGCATTGTTATATTACATTATAATATCAAATTAAGAGCAGCAGAGTTAATGGGATCGTCTTTCTCTACAACAGGCAATTCTAAATATATATTTAAAATGTGTTAGTTTTATGAAGACAGTTATGTACATGGCTGCTTAATAGTGAACTTTAATTGGTGATTTTTTATTGTGGTTTGTTAGGTGTTTTATTTTGTGGAAGTTCATCAGAAATAGTATTTGTTTATTTATGTAGTACTACTGTCCTATTAGCCCTTAGTAGTAAATATTCTACATTGATTATATATAGTTTATTGTACTTTAATATGTATTTTTCTCCTTTGTTAATAACAAAGAGGCTAATTTAACTGAAACAATTTAATTTAACACTGTTGATATGGCGTAATCATGTTTTAAATAATAAAGTGAAAGGAAGTAAACATAACTAGGTTTTTGATGGGTTGTGCCACATATTTTCGCTATAATGATATACTACGAAAGACTCTCGAATTTCCTATGGCATTGTAATAACTGGTAGATTATTTTATATCATAATGCATCCATTCCCTGACTTATTTTCAGTAAACCAGTTATAAACAGAATCAGTCATGGTTTGTAGTTCGTTTTTGGTCTCTTTCCAGGTTTTAGTGCAGCAGAATTTCACGTTATCTTTCAAGTTAGCTATATATATATATATATATATATATATATATATATATATATATATATATATATTAGTTGGGTTTAGGTATTGATAAGTTTATAATATACACATCACTTAAATTCAGTAAGCTTCTAAAATGATGAAATATTAAAAGCAACCCTTTTCATATATCAATATGACACTCGAATACCAACTTCAATTAAATTATTAATTAATTATGAAATTATCGACACTTAAAAGCATGTGCCATTTCTGATGCTGTGCTGGCTGAGATGCATATTTAAAACCCGTTTCTATACATAGCAATTCTGATGAAAAATAGAAATGACCTTGATACTACTAAATTTCCCCCCGACTGACTGGTACTTAATACAATGAGAAATATGAGAGGTTTTATCCGAAAACGTAATATTTGGTAAAATAGAAATATATAAACTTTAGTAATTAATTATTAAAATATTTGATGTACAGTCTGGTGTTGGAGATATATGACCACGAACGAGGTAAGGAAGGATACCATATAAAGTTTCAGTCCATCTTCTAGCGAATTACAGTAATTGTCTAATCTAACCACTTTGATTTCCGGTATCTCAACAACAGCTGAAGATAGTTACATGTGCGATCGCATCTAATGGCACGAGCAATATCGGGAATGTTAAGTACCTACATACATATCAATATTTTACTAAACAATCATAATTTGGCGTGTACAATTTTCAAGTCAAACAATGAACTATGCATGATGCGCCATTGACAGCCAAAGAAGGATTTCAAAAATCGTTGTTTCAAAAGATTTTCTAACAAATATAACCATTCTAGATTCAATTAAGACGGTTCGTGTTATAAATAGATGTGCTATATAACAACAGTTTATACAAGATATCAATAAGTAATGTTTTCTGCTGCCCTTCATGAGGCGGAACAAAGTACATGTTTTGAGTAATGAGAGTGGTATTTGAGGAGTGTAGTGAACCCGTACACGTAAAAGACGTTCTAATTTGTTTCCCTCATCTATGTCTATTGATGAAGTGTACTCATTAACTGCTGTAAACGTGCCACTCATAGCCTTAAAGGAGAACTTTGCTCTATTTTTATATCAATAAATGACGTTTTTATTTACACTATATTGTCAATCATTAAATAAAGTTATTATCAACATATTTATGTATAAAAACCCCGCGTTCTAATATAGTTTTCAGACATGAAGACCGTCTGATTTTCTGAGGTTCGAAATCGGCGCCATTTATTTTCTCGACCTTAACCTTGCCTTGTGACGTCACCAGTGCTTAGCTCGTATTTCCTTGTAAGTTCTAAGCAGCAAAAAACTACCAAATGCCGACTTGTTGCGCACCAAACTGTCTGCTTACGTAGAAAACAAATCCTGGATACTCCCTAGCCATATTAACTCCCTTAAAACATGTTACTTTGTAAGAAAAAACATTCCTAATGTTTGTACCACATAATGTTATAATTATTGATACAAAATCACTTGGTGCCTAATGTGAAATGTAACATGGACTATTAAATTATCTGCTAACCAATTTAGCAAGATACATCTGAATTAAGTTGATTATTTTGAGCTACAAAATTACTTTTAGCCACAAAATACTTCCTCGTTGAATCTTAATTGAGTTAAAAGCATAAATATGTAACATGAACATGTTCATTTCACAAGCTAGTGAAATATGTCTATTTCAAGTAGGAAATTGTATAATTACAGCCAATAAAGGAATCAAATATTGTGTTATTGGGTGTTTAATTCATGAAAATTGGGGTGGGGTGTATTATGGATAATATATAAATATACAAGAAAATATTGGTTTGTTTTGTGCAAATTGCCTTAGTAGTAAGTTAATTTTATGTATTAATTACCTATAATCAACCCCCTAATATTCATGAATTAAATACCTATTAACGCATTTTTTACTCCTTTATTGGTTGTAATTAGACAATTACATATGTACAAAATTGATGCAGTTCAGTCCGTCTTCATTGGTGTGTTTTCAACATCCATGTCATTGTATGTTTTTATTCATGGACCAAATTAGCTGTAATTTTGATAGAACACTGAAGTGGAATTATTTGAATTGAATTGCATTGAAATATACATATTAATCTTGTAACTTGTGAAAAACTAATGACTATAGAAGTTGATTGTTTTGTGGAAATTACTTCACTGTGTGAAGTGGTCTCCATGAAATTATGTTTAGATGTTTATTTTTTGTCTAAACCATATCTCATATTGACATGGGTATATTACCTGTCTCAATAAAATATGTTGCATGTGTGTAATATCATTGACATGATACAGCTATGTATTAAATATTTTAATAAGAACAGAATTAAGTCATTTCATATATATAAGGTGTGTATTATGTAGTTCCACAACATTAGAATAAGTAAATATTCTAAATGTGGAAGTAGTGAATATATAAGATCTCAACTATAAAATATTAACAGTTCATTTATCAGACTAAATAATTTCATGATATCCCTCATATACACCATCTTCTTCAGGGTGTGTTTCTTATTGATTGTTCAACACATGATGGTATAGTAATTCTGTTTTTGGGGCCAGGTTTTCCATAAACTTAATAAGTGAACTGCCTTTATGATCTGTAAAGAATTAATAATAATAATAATAATGTATATTTAATAAAGCGCCCTTACTAGCAGGAGCCATTCAAAGGCGCTGTACAAATAATATGTAATATAATAATACCCCAAATAATGTCTGTAAAAACCCTGTAATTATTTAAAAGATAATAATTATTTATCTGTGAAAGCGACCTTAAATAGGTGTGTTTTTAGAAGAGACTTAAAATTTCCAAGAGTCCACGCATTTCTAATATTTGCCGGCAACTTATTCCACAAAGTGGGGGCTGCAACATTAAACGCACAATCACCATATGACATAATTGTAACAAGATAATGCTGTTTAGCTCTGGAATAATTCTTTGCTCATACTCATTTACATGCTTTTATACTGGCTCTACATACTTCAGGTCAACCGGATATGCTGAAGTGACGGCAGCATTCAGGAGCTTCTGGTCTCTGTCTAGCTTCAAACTGGCGGCGCCCACAGGCCATCAAAAGTCGATTAATCAACATTTTGAACTGGATTATTTAATATGTGGTTGATCGTTTACACATTTTGACATCATTTATGATATTTGTGAGTATAGCTGTATTAGTCTTCAAAACTTGAAATGAAGGTGGACTATCCCTTTAACTGAATTAAAAAATTGCTTCCTAGTAATATTTACAACAAATTTAGTTCTGTAAAAAGGATATACTACTGGGTAAGCCCTTGGCTCCATAAGCATAATCTGGTGAACAGGTCAATTTAGCAACTTGGCCAACACTCATCTGAGAAACGCCCTCATAAACACGAATAAAGTGTTCTTTGGTGATATGAACTTTGTCTTGGTTATTTAAATTCCAGAATAAATTTGAAGTCCAGAATAGATCTACAAATACAATGTCTGAAGTAACAATATCTAAGCTACATGTCTATGTTTTGACAATTCACAACAAAATGTACATTCTATAGACTCTAGCTGTAGGCATTGAAACGCATTGAGCACTATTCTGAAATGACAGCTGACAGCTCCGACTCGATGTTGATTGTTCTCGGGATTTATCAATAGTTTCTGTGTCACTCTTAGCACTTTCAGTAATTGATAATTCAGAATGATAATATACTGCTTCAAAATCAAAAGGTGGAATATTTGAGGCCATGACCGGGTAATTATGACAATACACAGAGTAATCCAACATAAGAATACGGTATGTTTACATGTTGGAACCATAACCGGATGTCGGGAAAAAGACAAATATTCCGTTCTAATTTGGCCGATGAAATTATAGACGTTATAACGATGTCTGGTGAACACCCATACTTATAGGGGGTGTTTTTGAACAACAAATCAACAACCCCCCCTTCCGTTGTTCTTTACACAGATGATCAGTTAATTGACATTATATCATTTGTAAATTCTGAATCAGATCATGTAATGGGTGTTGATCCGACTTTTAATTTAGGAGCGTGCTTTGTTACAACCATGGTGTACAAAAATTTGAGGGTGGTGGAGAAAAAACCCAACGAACATCCCTTATTTTTAGGGCCGACATATCTGCATTGGGACGCGCAGAATACACGTATACAAAATTGTCTCCGAAATATTAGGCGAGAGTGGTTTGGCTCAGGCCGACACAAGTTTTGCTTTTGAAGAAAGGGCTGATTCGATTAGTTTACAATATATAGACAAATATCCCCAATTTGTTACATACTTCAGTTCGCCAAAAAAACACAACAGATAAGTTATGGACAAATAACAATTCTGAATCCTGAATCATGTTATTAAGCAGGCCATTAAATGGAAGCCCCAACCATTGCCGGATTTGATAGAAAAACTTTCGGATATATCCTCAGCTCGAATGCATGACCTTAGATCAGCATTGTATGGTATAGGCAACTATCGCCTGTGCCATGGTTATCGGCGATTTAGCGTGCATCCAGATCAATGGCTCACGTTTTCAGAAGCGACAAAACAAGATAAATTAAAAAAATGTATATAGCAAATCACCAAAGATTTTAAAAACAATCACCTCGTTCGATGGTATTTAGTTATACCAAATGTAGGGAAATTAGCAAAAAAAAACGAAATAAATAAGCTTAAATATGTCCGTGTTTTACTATGTCTATGTCTTAGTATATGTTTTAATATTGACTTATAAATGTTAGGAATACAAAGTTCACAAACCATATTTGATAATAAAGCATGTAAATGCTGAATTTGTTGATATGTTTGATCAGACAGCATATAATATGTAAGGTCCCAAATCCAATCATAAAACCTTTTATTTAATAGTATGATGATAAACAGATAGGCACAGTACTGCCATCTAGCGAACGGCACATTAACTGCCTGATTCATGACGGTATCAAAATCTGAAAGAAAACATATACTATTTGATATTAATGCAAGTGAATTTGTTGGTAAATTTTATTAGACAGCATATATTTAAGGTCCTGAATCCAAATGCAACAACAAAATAGTTTATTAACGTCCCTAAGGATGTCAGTGCGGTATCTGTTCTGTCCATGCGGTGTCCGTGCTGTCCGTGCGGTATTTAGGCCCACCCTGTATGCTCACCACAAATATCGTATATATATATATATATATATATATATATATATATATATATATTGTCTTTGCTTACTACTGGTGACGTATCTTCGCTGATTGGCTGACAAATCTTGGAGCTGGAGATTAATGGCACCAAACAATACTCATAAATCTGGTGGAATTTTACGTTGCTAAGTGCAATAAATGCCAGTAGTAATCAGTAGAGAAACCCATACATGTTAAAACAGTCAGTATACATTAGCTAAAGCCAAACCTGAGCAATGTACTCCTTTAAGTGCGGCTTTGTTTTTAATGCCCCTTCTATCCTTGGTACGTAGGCCTTGTTTATTAAATTCCTGCTGTCTTGTGTTCCACGACAACAAAATGTCTAGTATCCTGTCTCCTTTTCGTACTACAAACCCATAGATTGGGAAAGACCCTGGTTGTCGTAATTCAATCAGATCTGACTCCTTTACTTTTACTTGTGTTGAAGATGGACTGGCAAGCTATTTAGTACCTCTGATCGAGAGGTCGTTGTTCACGAAGATGACACTCCGCTCAGCAGCCAAGTTGTGGCTCTGTGGTTTCTCTAGCTTCTGTGCGTCCATGTGGAAAACTGAATGGTTTACAGACTGATCGTAGTTCCCAAAGCGAAATCTGTCTTCCGTTTGCTTCTGAAAGCCAACAGATTATATTAAGCCGAATCATCTCCAGGAGTTTTATCATCTGGGATCGAAAAGAATCAACTATAATGGCTATGGCGTCACGTACATCCTGATCGTACCTCGCATGTTTGAACCACTGAGTGGGGAAAAACCTATGAATTATATTTCTTCAGCGTTAAAACGAGTAGTTGCATCTGCGTCTATCAGTTTCTGATGTAGCTGCTGGAATAATTATTCGTACATCTGCAAGAATGATGCCACGTAATCCGCTTGATAATGATTAACGGACGGGTCAATGTCAAGCGATTGAAGCGTATTTCTTTTCGACAGTCAGACTTGTTTTGTCGTGGGCTATGTATCAGTCAAATCCGTCTGATATATTCCAAGGCTTGTTGTAAAAGTCCTGATTGATGAGCCGAGTCAGACAGGCAAGAGCTTCTTCGGTGACGCTTGTAGCAGACGTTGTTGCATTGATAAGAAAGCTTGAGTAGGTATTGTCTCTACTCAGCATGTCCTCTATTTTTGTTCACATCTATTAAATTTCGAGGACTGCCATCTTATGTGCATCTAAATTGCTTCTGAAGCTAGGGTTATGGTGATAGGGACATGCAATTTCCATTCATAGTGAAGTTCTGGACCAAAAATGACTTAGCACCTCGCTTCTAGATGCATCGTTAAAATTAGTTACTACAATCTTTTCATCACACTATGACGTCATGGTTTATCTTGACTATCTCACCTAACACGAGTGCTTCGATGACGTTCCCTACTTGTCTTATATTGCTGGATTCACAGAGGGTGTCCAAGAAGTGGTAGTTATAGCAGAAGAAATGGAAACATCATCTTCATCACAGGATCTATTGTAAAATCATTTATTTGTGTCAATAAGTTGATTATTATCCTCACATTGTTCACGGTCTTCATACAATGTAACTGCTTCTTAGGTGCTTTTTTCCTTTTCTGCATCTTCCCTAATCGTGGCATTGCATAACATTTTTTCTATGTTCCATGTTTTTTATCCACACGCGATCGATAAGTTTTCCCAAGTCATCTTTCTATTAGTGCTCTAGTCTTGAAGGAATTCCCACTACACATCACTCACGTTAACATCATGTTTACGTTGAAGGTTCTTGCGTACCATGGGATTGTGACATAAAATATCAAATAGTCTTTCAGCCATTATCGTTTGAGAAAATATTCATTTTGTCTCTGTTTCCCAGTTTCGACCCGAGTCGCAAATTTTACGTTTTGCTAGCAGCCTTGCTGGTGCGTCATTAGCACGCTGGTCTTGGCCAGAATGATTTTATATTAGCAGATACATGTTCGGAATAGTATATTTGCCACGAGGAAGTGTTATCTATGTAGACTGCAGGAACGAGTGTCTTTCTGGACTGTGATCTTCTACAGCATATACCAGGAGCCATTATTACTTAGCATGCAAATATATAATTTAGTCGTGCATCATTGATTTAATAAATAAACAGACATGTACAAATGGTCTATTCTAAGCTGAAAACAGTTTGGCTTCGTTGAAAAAGTTGGAAAGCAGTTCATCATGTTACATACAATCTGCTTCAGATATATTCATGCCACATATTTTACTGGAGGAACTAGTGTTTCGGCTTTCTTCAACCATTACTTCCAGAGTAATTAACCGTTGCTATAGTAAATCTTTTGTAGTTAATACCTTACCAATATAAGGAAGATCTTCAACACATAGTTTTACATATCAGCGTTTTATTTCCCGGATGAAAGCGAATTATATACCTGAATAGAATATCTATTTTGATGGAAATGGTGGCTCTCATAAAGCTACAGATGCAGCCTCTTATTGGCATAATCAACGCCCTTATGGAGTAATTAATAAACTACTTAACTTACCTTGAGACAACAGAAAATATTAATTCTTTAAGGCATCCAGCAAATATTCTACATCTCGTCCATATTTTTGTTTGTGTTAGAGAGACCCTTTTTTGTTACTCTGTGGCTAAGTTTTATCATACAACATTGATAGCCTAATGTCTTTTTCCGTGCCTAACATTTTTATCTGCGATCTGTAAAAACATTTTAGGTGAAACAGTTTAATTTTATTATATTCTAGTTAATTTAAACAATCATGTTAACTATCCCCTAAAAATGATTCGCCAGTTTTGATACAAATTTATTTGCCAACTTTATTTGTCCTAATTTGTAGCAATTATAATAGACATAGTCGAATATCAATAATTTAATTATCCAGGTTATTCATGGCAGATGAAAAACTTTGAACCATTGTCAGGTCTCTGTGATATATAACACTGTGCGCTGTTGGCATAAAACATTACATTTGACTGTACAGTTGTTTTTAAAATTCTAATTAAATCTGTACCCGCACAGAACCAATTTAACTGCTGTGACTCGTTTAACGTGTAAATCATCGTGATTTATAAAGGGCATCATCCGCTAAATAAATGTTACAAAATAATGTTAGTTATGATATTTTAAATAGTGTCTGTGTTAACTAGATGTGGCCTAAGGCACTTTATACTGAAAACACGATTAACACATCTTCTGACTCACATACCACAAACACATCGTTATACAAAAACATACACACAGAGTAGTTGATAGAATTAACAAATAGGTTAATTTAAACGAATGGATTTTAAGAACCATACAAAATTCATCTTTACTCGTTCGAATTTAAATATGATTATTAATAAAAATGTATATTTAATAAAACACTCTTACATGCAGAAGCCATTCAAAGGCGTTGTACAATGATGCCTTGTATAGGTTTATAGAACAATATATTTAAATGATGGTGATATAACTGTCAAGGTGTACATCTTAACCATCAGCTTGGATGTAATATCGACTCCACTGACAATAGCCTGCTTATCTAATTGAAATATTGGTATCTTTAGCATACAGACAGACAACCATTAACATCTTGCACTAAAAAGACAAACTAGTACTGTGCTGCAGGCATTCACCTGTCCTCATTATAGAGGGGAAGCTTGAACTAATATAACAAAAGAATATGCTATTTGGACCAAAAAGTTAAATATGTTGTATACATATATCGCTGCATCATCTCAGATAAGTATTTCTAAATAGACAATATTACAATACAGTATCGGTGTTTAGTATTATTTGATATTATGGGTATCTCATGTATACCTAACATTTTTTTGATATTATTCAATTATGTGAGAATCCATCATTATTTAATATTATCTGGTAACTTGAGTATTTAATATTATATGATGTCTGTATTTATCTTGTCTGGTGTTGTGAATGACTGGTATTATCTGATACTATGAATATCCAGCATTGTCTAATTTATGAGTATCTTATCGTTGTCTGATACTTTGGATACCCAGTGTAATATGTTATAGACTTGAGTATCCTTATGTACATAGATTTAGGGGGTGGGGGGTGGTGGGTGGAGTTCGGTCTATTTTTATGCCCAAATCATGTGTATGCTGTATGATAGAATATGACAGTTAACTTGGGATATTGGGTTATTGATCTATACCTACGGTACAGCAATTTGTGGCTGTGCGTGGGGGGGGGGGGTCAGTTCTAGAAATATGTCTCACCCAAGTGTTTTCTTTCGGATTATCGAATTTATAGTTAAGTGTAAAGATTTAGTCAATTTGTCTCCTCTGTTGTGGTATTTAGGTGTCCTGAAGGGTTTCCATCTATGTTGCATCCTTATTCTAACAGTGAATATGGATTATAACAATATTGACAACTTAAACAATATTATGAATACCTTAAATTCTTGTATAAATGAGCATGTTAAGGAACATGATGGCTTTGACAATCCACTGTCCAACCTAATGGACATAAATGGTTTTATAAATAATCTGAAAATTAAAGTTATTTGACAAATTAGAAGCAATGTGTACACTATGGACTCATAAATTGTAAAATAAATATAATTGAATGTAAGGATCTGTACTCTGGCCTCCTTTATTTATCATATACACCAATGATCTATCTCACACTCTAATTTGTGTAAAATTATTTTTATTTGCAGATAATACCACTCTATACTATTCATTTCTAAATATTCCACATCTATATAAAACTATAAATAGGAAACTTGATATTCTCACTAATTGGTTCCGAGCAAATAATGTATCAAAAAACAAAAACAAAACTACATGATATTTTCAAACGTAAGTTCCTAACAGATTACTATGGAAATAAAGCTAACCAATAAAATTATAACTAAAAAAATTGTATTACATTTCTAGGAGTGTTCATTCATGAAAATCTAAAATGGAATGAGCACATCAAAGTCATTAAACAGAAAGTATCTCGATAATTTGTTTGCTATAAACAAAGCGATACACGTACTGAATAAAAAGAAACTGGTCATAATGAAAAATAACATTATTAGTCTCATAACTGGCGCCACCTATTATCCTCACACAGAACCGATTTCGAAGCACTCGCGTGTATTAAAAATGGCTGATATATATATACAATGCACGTGTCAAAATATATCCTAAATTTCCTACATACGTTACTATCCTCTCCACTAAACAAACTCTTTATTGCATCTAGAACTGTACATCAATATACTACCCGTCACTGTACAGCAATGAAACTACAAACCTCTCGAACTAGCATTGTTGTAACACCATAATACATTACCAAGAACGGGGCCACACATATAGAATCATTTATCTACAGAACTTTACAATAATAATGCTCATCAGATGCTGATACCTGTATCTGGTTTTTCTTCTAGATTCCGAAGGACTGTGATTCGGGATTACAGCTACTGATTAAACTATTATTTATAGCTCCGTTATCCGAGTGGGGGGGGGGGAGCTGTGGTAAGTGCGTGGGTGGAGTGATTCAGTGTGGTCACGTATGATCCTAAATATTTGGTTCTGTCTTATCATACGTGAATTATTATTTTTATTTGTTTGTTTCTTCTAAGTTATATAATACCTTTATACTTAATAATGCTGTACCGTGTTAAACAAATTAACCAATAA
Organism: Paralvinella palmiformis; assembly: GCA_025642065.1. Lineage (NCBI taxonomy): Eukaryota > Metazoa > Annelida > Polychaeta > Terebellida > Alvinellidae > Paralvinella > Paralvinella palmiformis. Next base: position 409,837 of record JAODUP010000488.1, read on the forward strand.
ATAGTGTTTTGAGTTTACAGTCTACACGATTCTCTTCCATGGCTGAGGACTCTATACGACTAACTATGATACAATCTTTACATAAATTATCTATTTCAATTTTGTTTTATACAGTTCCGATATAAAATTGATTGATTGATTGAGTATAATTTCTCCAATAGTCTCATTACCGCAAGGTAATCATATCTGTAATCAATGGAGAAATACCTTTTTTTCTATCCGAAGATATCATAAACATGATGTTTGAGGATGGACCTGATGATTGGCTTTATTATTCCGGGTTATAATTTTGCCGAACGAAGCCTTTGGCATCGACATGCTGACAGTCTTCAATCCAGGTCTGTACACGATCAAACAACTTAGATCTTTGATCATCTTCTCCGGTCTTTGATATTCCTTCGATGTCTCTGATGCTGACAGTACTCGAGCTAAGGAACGACCGCCCCCCATCAGAACTGCCGCTCTTTATCGCCCCCTGATAAAGTACTCGTGATCTGAACAGAGGAGAGTAGGTCCTTGCCTGAACATCCGAGGCGTCCCGATGTTCCTCACAGAAGGCCATAGCTTTCGCGTTGGCGATGTCGCAGTCGATACGCGATTTACCCTTGAGCTTCTCGAGATAGAATGGGATTTGATGCCGTTTCACGTAATGTCGATATGTGATGATTTCCGACGGAAGTGGTGGGTGTCGATATATTTTTGGCCTACCCACTCCGCGCTCTACCAATTTTTCGATCAGTAAATCGGGGGTTATTCGCTGTTTGTCCGATGTTTCCGGAATACATTTATCTCCGTCGAACTTCCGGATGCCGTCCACTGTCGTTCGTGGTCTTTGCGGTGGTCGTGACCCGGAAGTGGATTGGTGTGCGGCAAGACACGGTGACAAAGTAGATTTATTGCCAAATCTCAAAGTCGTAAAATAACGATTCAGTCTTGTAGATGGCTGACCATTGACCGTCTGAAATAATCATAAGGAAATAGGTTGATGAAGCTGAGAATTAATGAACATTTGCTTTGTTCAACATCAATGATTATCGTATTTGGGACTTAAGGCCAAATGACTACTGCCGTAGAGAAATGGGAGATCAAATCACTATTGGATGAAACATTACATAGATACAGATAACATCGCTATCCACTGATATCACTAGGATGTGTATAAATAGAGTGTTTTATTAGTTGGATCAAGATACAGTAAAGGTTGGTTATGACGCAATTCAAGGGAAATGGGATTGAGTGAAAATTAACCCTGTATTATTACGAGTATTGCCTGGTGTTTTGCTATGAATGGAAGACACGGAGCAAATGTGTTCCTATTCTCGGATTGGATGTTCAAAAACAACAATTCATTTCATATTTTATTTCCACCTTCTCCTTGATGATTTTACACGAACAATTCTTTTTAATGTCATTCATATACGCAAAAAGAAAATTGTTTCTATGCTAACACGTTGGCAAGTCAATTCAAAGTTCGCAGTTTAGCATATGCCGCAATAACCTTTGAAGTGACAGGTGTCAATATCTACTCACCACCTACTCGAACCCTAATGTAACAATAAAATTCCATGTTTCTGTCGTCAAAACAATCTATATAATTTATTTCGTAACAACATAGCATAACCTAAGCTTCCTTTGGCTACACAATAAAGAGTTTTCTCACCGATTATTCACACTTCGAAGCTCAACATAACCAATCGACTCTGTGTTATTGACTGAGCTTAAAATAACTCCTGAGAGAATATCACACAGACAATACAATTTTTCATCAAATGATGCATTTTAGCTAGCAAAGACCCTCAAAGTATACATATCAGTGCATTCCTGTTGTATTCCCACAAATGTAGACATAAAAATGTCCTAGAAATTTAATTGCCATTTTCATACTGAATTTATGATTGCAATGATCACAACGGTCGTTCGACTGACTGACAATTAGAATTTCAAACATTGTATTTCGTTATAACCAGCGCGATTTATATTGATTCAATGCTGTCAGGATCGAATAATCACTTCGAAATAAGCAAGTTTTCAATCTATAAATTTCGTTATACCCCACGTTCTTTACTATATATCGTAGCTATTTATAACCAACTTTTACGGTAGAATTATTTTCTTTGTTCGGATAGAATCGAGCATATATTGCTAGCTATCGACTTACCTTGTCTGAGACTGTTACTGCGGATTGTGGGTTTATCCGTTTGTACAGGATGGATCCTTGGCGATCAAACTGGGTACTTGGATCGTAAAAGGCTGGATTTGGTGCTGAGGTGATAACATTGACCGCCATCTCTTTGAATAATTATATCTGAGCCAGAAGGAGGTGGACGACCAGAAAGTACACCAAGTCACCACAAATAGACAAATTGATGAACTTGAAAATATCATCAAGCCATAACAGTTAAATCGCGTCGATACATCGGTGGTGAGTGTCTAAACCTGGTGGATCATCCAGTAGCATCCCTCCTTAGAAACACAGAAAAGATAACCATCTCGGCTTATACCCGTTCGGTCTACGTATCACGAAACCTGAATTGGTGCCTAAAATTCAGCACAATTTGTTGATTGCTTAGTAACGCGTCATCAGACAGTTCACCGACCAGAGATTGGCTGATATTTGCTGGATTAAGTGACGTTCAGTCAACACCTGCACTTCTTACTGAGATTATCCTCTCAGCACTCCGCTGAATACCTGCGTAGATATGATCAATATTGTTGTTTACCTCGGTGTAATCTAAGTGCCCACTAGTGGAAATAATTAGACCTTCATCGGTGTTGTTACTTATCGACATCAACCAATTAAACATGGCCACAATAACTACCTACAGGACTACGTCTAACACGGCCAAGTTACTTTAAGTTAAATATCAGCTTTCAATGTAAAGGAGTTTTAGTTGTGGAAGATAGGCGTTAGACTAAAGTAATTTTCTATATAAGTATATACAATAAAATATTTACTTCAGAAGGTCTTACGACTGGTTTTAGTAAACAAAACTTGGCTACATCAAGGATTTGGGAACAATTAATGACCTAGTGTACAGTATGACTATCTCTCTCTCACACTCTCCCCCTCTCTCTCTATCCATATATATATATATATATATATATATATATATATATATATATATATATATATATATATATATCTGAATCAGTATATATCAATTTGACATCAAGAAGTTCAACAGTCGAGGTATTAGAGTAATATTTATGTATGACAAGCTCCCAATAATGATGTGAACTAGATTGATGTATACTACCTGACGTAATAACCTACTTAATCAATCTGTCTATCATCAGTGATTATATTGTATCAATAACAATAATTGTCTACCTCTTGTTTTATTTGGTGTTAGATTGTTAGTTGTATAAACACATACTGGACTAATTCTGTGAGGGGTTGGATGGTATATATATATATATATTATATATATATATATATATATATATATATATATATATATATATATATATATATATAATATAGTAATGTATTTGGGTGTTATCTATTATATTTGGGTGTTATTCCTTTTCAATATTCCTTTTATGGACTAAATAAAAAAATGCTAAAGAAGAGAAACGGTTAGCATATTTTTGAATTAAAAAAATAAAATCCATAGTTTTTCAAGCAGCCCATACCCACAATAGAACAATCCGAACTCAACTCGGCCCACAAGACTTAAACCCAAACCCAACCCGTGACAGGAAGAAAATGTTTCACTCGCCCAACCCAATCCACGGTGCGGGTTGGGTTAAATCGTTCGGGTTAACCCAACCTGTGCAGGGCTCTACTAGGTATAGAGTCAGCCATTAGGTATATCTAATATGTGCTGACAGAAGTCATACAGTCATTCTCTGAATCATACTTGAAATTTACAATCCTAGAACATTTCATAATGAATATACAAATTGGTTCTGATCAACTGCCATTCATCATACCTTCTGAGTCCAATATGTAGCCGGTATGTTCTTAGGCTACAATGGATAGAAGGTTCATCTAGAAGGTGTTATCATATAATCTACCAGATCTAATAATAGAGAAGATATATCTGGACGAACTGCTGGAGCCGTTTGAGGGCACCCAACGGCCCCTCCACACCTCTATAACAGAGGAGGAAGTTAAGACCGCCATCACCCTAGTCCAAAATGGCCGTGCCGCAAGTCCAGACGGCATCAACAGCGAGCTCTTCAAGCATTCAAAAAATATTGTCTCCCGCCCACTGGCCCAAATCACCAACTCATCGTTTGAACACCACGTGCACATAAATACACTAGGAGAAGGAACACTTATCGACCTGTCCAAGCCAAAGAAATCCCCCGGTCCACCAGCCAACCCCCGCCAGATAATCCTGCTGAACAGTATAAGAAAAATTATGTCCATCATCACTCTACGCCGATCGACTGCTTCACCGGACCCTACCAAAGTGGTTTCAAAAGAGGCAGGAGCTGCGCAGAAATTGTATGAGCACAACGTATGCTGATCTCAGTGGTGATGACAAGGAAATGGGACTTCCACAAGATGGCTATTGATATGTCGCGAGCCTTTGATACCATCAGGCGGAAACACATCCTAGATGTTCTTCTACAAGCAGACTGCAACGATGATGAACTAAGACTAGTAAGAGCACTGTTAGCAGGAACGAAGTTAAGGGTCCGCATGAAAAACGAACCGTCTGACTCATTCGACACCTCATTAGGATCCCCCCCAGGGCGACAGCCTCTCGCCAGGCCTTTTCACCTGTACCTCGTTGCTGAACTCTCATCCGTCTGCGAAAGCTCCAACAGGTCCAACCCACCAGTCTCCAGCCTATGTCTGCCACTAGAAATGGTATACGCATACGATGTTGACTTCCTGGACGAAAAAAAGAAACCACTGGACCATCTCCAGTCTGTAGCAGCAGAGAAAGTGAAAGTCCACAATCTGTTCAAGAACGAGACGAAGACAAAGTTTAGTCATATATACCTTGCAGAGACCACGGAGATAGATTCGCATGGCAAGGCTCTCCATGGCAATGAGAGCTGGCGCAAGAACAAGACTCTAAGCTCCTTACTATGCAGCACTATAGACATCACAGCCCGCTGCATACAAGGCAACGTAACATTCTATTCGTTACGGAAACTCTTAAGTTGGCGAACCAAGATCCCGCCTCTATAATGCATACTGTGTATGAATCTCCAAAAATCCATTGAGACCTCTACTTCCATAAATCTAAATAAAACTATAAATATATCAATCTAAATATAAAATGTTCTACACCTCCGCATATCGATACATATATACATAGACTTATATATAATAATAATAATAATAATAATATATTTAATAAGGCGCCATTACTAGCAGGAGCCATTCAAATAATATGTAATATAATAATACCCCAAATAATATGTATGTAGAAACCCTGTAATGATTTAAAATATGGTAATTATTTATCTGTGAAAGTGACCTTTAATAGGTGTGTTTTTAGAACAGATTAAACATTTTCAAGAGACGACGCATTTCTAATATCTGCCGGCAATCTATTCCACAAACAACACTAAATGCACAATCATCAAATGACTTGAGCCGAGACACTGGCACCTGCAATAGTATCTGACTGGATGACCTGAGTTTTCTGGATGACTTTCTAATGGAAACCAGTTCACACAAGTATTTTATCATTAAAATGTAGTTTTTGAAGAATAGGGGTGATACGATGATATTTTCTAGTATTTGTTACAATGCGAGCTGCACTATTCTGAATTCGCTGAAGGCAATTAATATTATAATCAGATATGTCATATAACAGGGAGTTACAATAGTCTATACGAGATGTGACAAAGGCATGGACTACAGTTATAAGTGCTTATTGTGTCAATAATGTTTTTAACATTTTAACAAGTGGGTGTTCATAAGATGGTAGTAGGCAGCTCGTCATACTGATGTGACATATTCATATATCTTAATACATTGGTAAAAAATAAGCCCAGATTTCACGTCATAACCGATTAATATTTTAACTAATTGAACATTGTAACAGCAGAACTATTTCAGTTAATTGATAATTACATACTCTTTATGATTTTACTTAAAACTGCCAATTTCGGGGAATTCCTCAAATTATTATCCATATATCCTCTATAAAATATTGTACTAAAGGGGTGAGGAGTTATTTATAATTTAGCATACTGGTAGAATAATTAGTTACTGACCAGTTTATTCGACAATTTGTCATTCCACTGTTTAGTATAACTATTTTATCGAGACTCAATGTTAGCTTTAGCATCAACTGTTAAATTACCCAAGTGAAAATTAATATCAATTCGATATTTGACTAATCCATTGCAATATCATACATCCGAATAAATAACCTTTCATTGGACTATAAATAGTCTCAGTTCTCTTAAATTAATATTGCATGTACATGTATTGATTAATTTTGTTATTATCGGAATCGTTGAGACGAAATGCATATGTTCATGAGCAAACTGACGAATCTGTTGGTTTATGTGCATATATAGGTCTGTAGAGTTAATTTTTCTTAATTTATTGTAATTTGGAATGTTACACTAATGGCATTACCTGTAAAAGATTGATGAAACCTTTTCATTAATTTATTTTTACAATTTATTTACATATATCTGACTGTTATTTAAATTTACACAATTGGGTCTCTAAAATTAGGTAATAGCAGATTTACAGCAGGTTAGCTATGGACTCAACTTCCTCGATTTCTTCCTTTTAAGGTTCTTACTACTACTACTACTACTACTACTACTACTACTACCTACTACTACTACTACTACTACTACTACTACTACTACTACTACTACTACTACTACTACTACTACTACTACTACTACTACTACCTACTACTACTACTACTACTACTACTACTACTACTACTACTACTACTACTACTACTACTACTACTACTACTACTACTACTACCACCTACCACTACTCATACATCTACCATCTACCACTACTACTCCTCCTCTCTACCTCTACCACTACCACTACTCTACTACTCTCTCTACTACTACTACTCTCTACTACTCTCTCTACTCTACTACTACTCTCTACTCTCTCTACTACTCTCTCCTCTCTCTACTACTACTACTACTACTACTACTACTACTAATAATAATAATAATAATAATTTTTATCTAATAAATCTATATTTCATATACATTTAATTATCTAATCCATTTATTGATTCCTGTAACTCGCTTTGTTACGAAATTATCAGGAGCGAACAATCTATCACTATATATGACATATGACAATGGTCAAACAATGAAACGGGTGTTGAACAATAACTAAAATTTAAACGGCCAACCAAGATGTGCTCATAGAATAGAATGGAAGATAATAATTTAATTATTTTTGCCTCTTTTCTGTGGTTGGATCTGTTTAGGTGCAAAATATGGCGGCTTCCTGAGACTAACATAGCACCACACCGGAGACAAACAGGGAAAGACAGAGAACAAGGGAAATGGAGGAAGACATTTGAGGAGGATGGAGAAATCAATAGCAAACAAACTGTCATGTAGCTTTGCAAAACTGTCCAGTGTCAAACAAGGATGGTCAGAAAGCGGAAAAACGACAACTGAAAAGAAGCGAGACACAGCTAATGAGAGAATTCAAACATTTTTGACAGAAAGCACAATTTATGGGTTTGAAAAGTTTCACAAGTCTCACAATAAGTCGCCAGCTGATTGTTGATATTTGAACGATTTTTTTACGGTAATATCACACACATATATATATATATATATATATATATATATATATATATATATATATATATATATATATATATATTATATATATACTATGTAAAATTAATTACAGTCGCATATTTTTAAATTAAAATGCATCCAATTTTTATATGTGAAAATTACCTAAATTTACCCCAACATCTCACATCGAATAACTTATAGTGCCATCAGGACATCCACTTGTTTGTTTATAAAACAGCATGATGGAGAGATAAACATAGAAATAAATATTGTATAAAGAGATACCCAAATATTGTACGTTTTGTTTTCGTTTGAAGAATTCCTAATATCAAAAACTGTGTTGCCTTTAGGTTTATTTGTAATTACAGCCTAGAACTAAACATCACTCACACCATTTGAGGAGGAGAAGAAAACTATTCAAGTGATATAATGTAAATATTTGGAACAGTTTTGGTGATGGTTTGTGAAGTAATTATGGTTGTGTTAGATTCTGTCGGTTGTAATAAGCAATTAATTAATTCGGCATTTAGGCGGTTATCAGTCCGATTAATTAGAGATCAGATAATTCTTTGAGTCTTACTTATCTTTGGGGGCTCCATATTTCTTATCTCTGTTTGCATAGTTTTTATTTATTTAACTTTTTATAACAGATAAACGAAGACGGAGTGTTTGGTTTGTGACGGTGTTACTTGTGTGGACTTTTATCTGTATTCAGTTTAGTTTACTGATAAGCAATTTCATTTCCAATGAATCGAATATTGATTATAAAATAACTGATGCTAGACAATTGGAGTTTCCCTCGGTGACAATATGTAATGCAAATCCAATAAAGAAATCTGCACTAGAAGATTTAGCAGCCAACAATGTTCAGCTTCAAAACCTTCTAGCGCTCGGCGTATCTGGTGACACCAGGAAACGAAGACGAAGGAAACGTAGTAAGTTTTTTTTCGTAGTTCAACAGCATTCACTTTAGTTGGTAACTGTCGAGGTATCTTGCCATGTTAGTGTTTAAGCTCTGAGTTTGTTGTGAAAATATAATTGAAGGTCTTCCGTTGGCTAGTTGGTTCTCCTATGGTAATATGAATAAGGAGTACTTCATCGCCAATGTCAAGGTGACTTACACAGAAGCGGATAAAAGATGTAAAGGGAAAGATGCCACCCTGGCAAAGATCGTTAATGAAGATATGGCATTAGCCATCAGAGAAGTCTACGAGAATACATACTGGATCTAAAGCACAATAACAAAGGTAATTAGTATTTATATAGTAAAGATTTATATATGTACGTAAATGTGTATCTGAATATGTCTGTGCGCATGTATGAATATGTGGAAACGCATACATTTGTATCAGCATGAGTGTGTGATATTGATCAGGACAACACACGGAGTCTTACTTGGCGCGTAGAATCTTTAATATATCCTGGCTCATAAATTGAAACTAACTTTCCATTCGGGATAAGTACGGCACCTAGAAACATTACCTTCTATCATGTAATTCAATAACATCATCGGCCCACAGAATGTCAGGGCGTACTCTTACGGAGGAAGCACATGATATATTGATTCACGAACATTGCGGTCAAAACGGGATCCTTTATTCACGAATTTGATAGGTCATTTCTTTTTATAAAAAGGTTAATATCGGATACGTTTTATTTTATGGGACTCACTGGGAAACCAATTTGGTATGTGCACAGACGCGCAGAAAGCATTTGAGGATCCCCTCAGCAGCATCCATTTTTCTACAAAAAGTAGGTTAAATGGGCCGAGCGACCTCCAAAGTAATAAGTGAAAGATGAAACACTTATCGAAAAGGTTCATTGGAAAAGTCTAGAATCTAGGTGCTAGATGCTTACGGCCATCAGTGCTACCATTTAGGTCATGGACAGATCCATTCTCTATAAAAGGTCAAATATTTATACATACCACTTTTAAAAGGCATCAGAACAATTGATAATGTCAGAGTTCATTATCATTTGTGTGACAGCCTGATGTTCTGCTAAAGTTATTAGTATAATATTTTACCGGTTGTTTGTTTATCTTTGTATAGGCTGATATTATTGATGCAGGATGTTTCATCCCACGCTAACAACAACTTCAGTTTTTACTCTAGCCAATAAATTCCTTGTTTTATTAATTAACCGTAGGATCCATTTATATAGATCCATTTTATAGTGTGTACCGTGAGAAGTGAACACGACATTAAGTGACTATACCAACTCGTTCGTGTTTTATTAATATTTCTATAAATTTAAAATATAATGTTCTATAAATTACAGTTTGTTCGGTGTTTCTAGTAATTCGTGTTATGTGTTTGTTACGTGTATTAGACGGTTCATTCAAACACATTGATGGAACTGACCCGATCTGGGCTAAATGGGCTCCTGGTGAGCCAGACAATAAACAGAATGGAAAGGAAGTTTACTGTACTACATTTGATAAAAATGATCTCAGAGACGCATTATGTTCTTACCCGAAATTGTACATCTGTAAGAGAAGTGATAATAATAATAATAATAATATTATTATTATTATTATTATTATTATTATTATTATTATTATTATTATTATCATCGTCGTCATCGTCGTCGTCGTCGTCGTCGTCGTCATCAACATCATCATCATCATCATCATCACCACCACTATCATCATCATCATTATCAGCCGCAGAAGCAGGAGCAGCAGCATCATCATCATTATAATTATTATTATTATCGTTGTTGTCGTTATTCGAAAGGTAAATATCTCAAAATACACACAATGCTAATTATCTAAGGCTTTTGTTTATAAATATATTCTTTGTGAATAGGTTCCTATATCATATTATTATATCAAACATACTTACCTAGTCTCAGAGTGGAATATATTTATTTCAAGCCGAAATAAAGATAATTATTTATCTTAACATCAGTTCATCCCGTTCCAAACACCGCCTAATAGCAGTACGTATAGAGGACAACACATTTTAACAATGACATACGTTACTTATAGAAAAAGCCACAGAACCACCAGTTTCAAGCCCAACATCCAGAAATGTCCTACAGAAGTTGTCAATAACATCTGGATTGCCAACAACGTATGATGTACCAACAATGTCTCAGTTATCACTGTCTGAGTCAACAACAACGTCATCTATGGTCACACCTATAGACCATAATACTAAAATAACAACAACAACAACGACCACAGTTACCGACGAACAATATAAATCAACATTATTTACGACGAGAGGACGTCATACGGAGTCCACTGTTTTTAAAACTGAATATACGAACATCAACTCATCAATAATAGATGATGTATTTATGTACGCCAAGTTCAGCCAATTCACTGATACTCGTCGTTCAGAGTTTGTTACTACTAGACCCATCACCGTCAACTACTGCAGAAGACCAGTATTATGGAACAGAGAAAGGTGTAGATCCGGATACGGATTTTGATCCGTGTCTAAAGGTTCGTTGCCAAAACGGTGGAACCTGTAAGGCGAAGGAGAAAAGTTATACGTGTGTTTGTACGGAACAGTTCCAAGGGCTTCACTGTGATCTAGGTATTTACTGTGTTAACAACATTAGTCTCTTGATGCGTGATATAGATATAAAGTCCTCGTAATTATAGTAATAGCTTAACAACACGCTAAATATATGTAGAGTGATAGTAAGCATTCTTTACCCTTCTAACAGATGTACCAGAAGACGGTGGGTGAGTTATGGATATCGATTTGCTAATTCTTACCCTTAATTATCAAACAACAAAAAGATGACAACTTCCATAATTGCTCGTCAACTATCCAAGTATCACTCTACACCTATCTCAAAATATTTTAATGTCTCTGATTTTTGTGTTTATAACATTTCATTTTTTGAAAACTAATATGAAGAACACTTGCTAAATATTTATTTTGCATTCAGCGAAGTTGTCGCGTTCAAGAAAGCTGAAGCTGTTACTCAAATCATGTCAAGTTTGAACGACGAAGATCGGACTAATATAGGTTACCAAGTGGAAGATTTGTTGTTCTACTGTATATTTAATGGGAAGATTTCATCATAAGGTTTCCCTATATATTGGATTAATATAATTTTAACATTTTATTAAACTCTGATAATCTACAACTCTAACTAGACAATATATTCCATCTCCGTGGACGTAATGATGACGAAGTAATGTAATCACATTATAAATATATTTTACCCCGTAGCGACTTCAAGCTGATGAGCAACGCCTTTCTTGGAAACTGTTACACATTCAACAGCAAACAGCAAGCGTCCACAACATCGAAATATCTATCAACAATGTCAGGACGAAGACATGGTAAATAAAGCTGCTGCTTAATAATGAAGTTGTGAAACCTAGATGTTGTTCCTACGATCTACCCAAAGCACCTTTTGAGCCGAGTTGCACCTCTTACTGTTACTTTTCTGAACCATCGAATAATTAACCATGATCCCTAATAAACGATTTAAAAAAAGAGATCATGCAAAAACAAAAATTGTAATAATGAAAGACGATTTAGATTGTTGTATCTGACTTTAGATTAGGAATTTTCCCAGATTCAAATATGTTTTTTAATCCTGGTTCTTTTACGATTAGTAGATCGATTATTAAAGCATTTGTAATTCGCATCGCTATATTGATTAGGATTGGAAGTTGGAGTGACCTTGGGACTGTCGGATGCTTTTAAGGCTGCCGATGGTGTGGCTGGAGCAGTTGTGGTGATCCATTCGAAAGACTCGATGCCGTTTCCGGAGGATTATGGCACTGTGCTGACGCCTGGCGTATTCAATGCAATCAGCATCAGGCTTGTTAAGCTGAAGAAACTGCCATTGCCTTATACCGACTGCATCAATCAATATGTCGATGCTTCACTCAAGGATGTGTATATTACACTATATAATACAACATACAGCAAAATGGTATGTTTGGGTATAGTCCTGTACCACACGGACCAAGTAGGCCATTTATTTCAAGAAGTAACTAGCTTAAAATATATCCTATGCCTATCCGGAAAGTTAAAAACTTAAACATTTTATTATTTGCTGTTAAAGATGATATATTTCTCTCTTTAAGACCATAATTTAAAACCGAAAATAACCAAAGCATCATGGCACAATATCACACAGTTTACTGTCAAGTACTTACTTTTGTATTAGTCCAATTATTAATTAGTTATTATCATGGGGCTGGCTTTGTCTATTTTGAAATTATTTGTTACAAAATCATCACCTGGAAAACGAGGTAGAGCTTAGAGTCTCAAATATTTGTTTCACTTCTTTCATAAATGCATTTGTTTATTTGTTAGCTAATGACAATGTTTGTTAATTAACAGTATTATTTGACAGACTTTAATTACATGAAGTAAATATGTCATTATAAATTATTGCTAATTAAATCATTCATTAAGCAAATAGCATTTGGAGGAGCTTACTGCTTCATATAACAGCTCATATATATATATATATATATATATATATATATATATATATATATATATATATATATATATATTAAAATTAATAACGCAACCCTAATTCATCACTTACAATGTTTTGTTGAGTTTCAGCTAACAAAATGGTCTGAGTTTAGTTTATTAGAAATAAACTGCAAAATATATAAAATAAGGTATCTTTAGAAAACTATATAATTTATTTTGAATGTAATGTTGATGTTTTGGGGCCACTTTGTGCACATGATAGAATATATATATATATATATATATATATATATATATATATATATATATATATATATATATATATATATATATAGAGAGAGAGAGAGAGAGAGAATATTACTTGTTCAATGTAATAATTTACAATATTGCATTTGGTGTTTTTTTAGTGAGGATATTTACACTGCAACTAAATCAGCCAGCCAGTGGCCTACCCGGAAACGAATGGTAACATGTTGCTTTAATCATGACAACAATAAATTTAAATTTACATTGTAAAGTAGTTCGACGAAACAGTTCTTTGGTAAACACTTTAGTTTTGTCCCTTTCTTTGTACAACGCACGATAATATATTGTAAGTTATTTCGATATATTTATAATGATGTCATTGTGTGTTCTCCACTATGAATACTACAGTCATACCCCACTCTACGTCTTTAATTAATTCCAAAGTCGGGTTTTGACCTAACATTATTATAATGTATTTTTTAATCGTATTTTAAATTGTTCTTAGCTTTTAAAATTATTTAGTTATTTATTTCAAGTATTTTTATAATAACGTAGGTGATATAGCTGAGTGATGTAGCGTTGGAGGTAATGACTTTCTCTGAATTAAAATTACTTCTAAAAAAGAGGAGAAAAGTCGAATTTGATATCATAAGCAGAAATTATGTAAAGCGGAGTACTTATTGTAATGAATATTGAAGTTTTGATTTGTTTCTTTGGGCTTTAGAATTCTGTTGTAGACATGATGAAGAAGATCTATCCAAATCAGTTTCCAGTTAGTATGGACGATAGCGATCCTTACGCGGATATAAAGATAATAAAACAGAACTTCATGAAGGTGGCAATCTATTATGAAGATCTCAATCAGGAACTGGTCAGCCAGATTCCTGTATACACGGTGAGAGTAACAGATGGGCAATAAATGACAGTCTCACAGACAGTAAAGAAGGGTATGTCCCGAACGTATGACGAACTCTTGGTCAATCTCTTTCAGGCTTTCCAGTTTGCTGGTGACGTCGGTGGCATGCTCGGCCTGTGGATTGGCTTCTCCGCTATGGGTATGGTACAGCTCATCGAGTTTATTTTGCTGATAGTTTGGACCCAGATTAAAGCCGTCTGTTTCTATAAATACAGAGTGGGAGCAAATGGCTAAAAGGAACCCTAGCCTTATGATAGCATTAAGGTCGAAGAGTTAAGATGACGCTCTGCAGCAGACTTAAAAGACAATCATTTAGCTAGAGAATCATTGGATATTTCTAGTTGACCTTGAACTGATAGAGATGAAAACAGCTAAAATTACCATTAAACGCTAAAAACCTCAGCTATGTTTAGTATAATATTATATATATATATATATATATATATATATATATACTGACTGCTGGTGTTCTTAACGAAAAACTGACACAGAAGAAGCTGTTCAGATGCGACAAAATGCAGGAAGGCATTTATTGTTTAAACATATATCTAGACAGCATTGTGTATACAATAGCTTTGTTAAAGTACTGTATCCAATGTGTTGTATTTGTGTAGAAATCTTCTGTAGTAACGTTTGACCCTTATTTAGTTTTAAATGAGAGTTTGCTAAAAGCCATGATTACGAGAGTTTTCTATTTAATAGGCAGACGCGCACACATATATACATACGCACATACAAACATTACACACACACACACACACACACATATATACACGTACTCACTCACACGTACACACACACGTACACACACATAAACACACACAGACACATACATATACACACACTTATGCGTAACTGTCACGTACGAAAAGCATATTAGCTGGATCCTACAGACTGATGAGTAGCCAAAGACCTATGTATAGGTATTGATATGTGGAGGTGAATACTATTTTACATTTTGATTGAAGGATGTATAGTTGTATTTATGTATAAATATATGGAGTTGTAGGTTTCAAAGGATGTTTAGATGTTGATCTTCTAAGCCAGTGCCATTATACCTTTATCCTAAAACACACACAGACACCATACATATATATATATATATATATATATATATATATTTTATATATATAAAAACCTGAATATATATGAGGCTGTCCCGTTTCTGTCTCCTAGGTTCAGGATCAGTAATTATATTATTGAACTAAACTACCGCTGACTTATATTATGACATGTACATATTTTAATGTTCTCTTCATAAATTACGAAATGATTAAAGATTAAACAACTAAGATTAAGGCATTAAATGGTCAGGTATTTTTAACATATCGACTGAATACATTCAGTGATGCTACGCCAACATTCTGGAATAATTTGACTAGTCATGTTAGACATCCTAACTCACTTTTTATTTTTAAACAAAATTTTATTAGTTAATGTACTCAATATATTTAGTTATATTTAAAATATTATCTTCCTTATATTGAAAAGCTCCTATTGAATAGTTTTACCTAGTTTTGATGCTTTATAAATATGCATTATTATATTATAGTATTAAATTTGGAGCAACATATTTTATGGGATGAGGATACAACAGGTAACTCTAAACATATATTTAAAATGTTTTAGTTTTATGAAGACAAGGCTGCTTAATAGAGAACTTTAATTGGCGGTTTTTGTTTCTATTTTATTAGATGTTTGTAGTTTTTGGAAGTTCATCAGAAATAGTATTTGTTTATTTATGTAATACTAATATATAATTAGACATTAGTATGACATCTTCCAAAATGATTATGCAGTTATTGTACTTTAGTAGATATATTTCTGCCATTATAAATAAAAGTACCTGATTTAACTGAAATAATTGCAATTTAAAATGGTTGATATGGCGTAATCATGCTTTAAATATGGCCATATGGAAATGGCTTTTGATTGATTGATTGCTTTAATGATATGCCACGGCATAGCAATAATTGGTAGATTATTTTCTATCATAATGTACCCGTTCCCTGAGTTATTTTCAGTAATTCAGTTGCAACGGAATCAGTCAATCAGGTTTTATAGTGAAATTTCACATTATATATATATATATATATATATATATATATATATATATATATATATCGTATTTGAGGATTTAGTATTGACAAGTTTCCAATATAATCGTCACATATATGTGCTAAATTATTAAAAACAACCCTTTTCATTTAAAAATATGGCACGTGAATACTAACTTACAGGCATACATCACACAATATTAATTATTAATTATGAAATTATCGATGTCTAATAGCCATTACCATTTCTCATGCGTTCCTGACTGAAATGTATCTTCCAAATCTAGTAATTCAGATTAAAAATAAAAAGAACCTTGATACTGGCATTTATTTTCTAAGCGACTGCTACTTTATACAATGACAGGTCTAAAGGGCAATACTTGAAAAGATGATGATGATGATTGATGTTTTACGGCCACGTTTGTGCACAAGGTAGGCTAAATGGGCCGAGCGACTTTCAAAGGTAATGAGACGAAGTGAAAGACGAAACAACCTTCAGATATGCCCACGCCGGGATTCGAACACGGGTGGTAGTGATCTGTGGTCCAACACGCTACCGCTAGACCACGGAGGCCCCCACAATATTTGAAAAGGAAATATGTAACTTGCCTAAAGGTTACCGATACGAGACATGGGGCAGATATGTTGCAAGTTTATCTGGATACGTATAAGTGACAAATATATTAACGTTTGTAATCAACTATTAAAGTATTTGATACACAGTCTGATATTGGAAACATATGGTCATGAACCAGCAAAGGAACGGTACCATATATGTTTCAATCCATCTTCTAGCGAATTACAGTAATTGTCTAATCTAATCACTCTGTATTCAGGTGTCTCAGTACCAGCTGAAGATAGTTACATACGTGATCGGATTTGACGACAGAAGCAATATCTGGAATGCTACAGATATTTGACAGACATCACTGATTGACGAGACTTATCATTTATAGCTTTATAATTTGCAAGTAAAACACCAAACTTGACATGATGCTCCACTGAAGCAATATCTGGAATGCTACAGACATTTGGCAGACATCACTGATTGACAAGACTTATCATTTATAGCTTTATAATTTGCAAGTAAAACACCAAACTTGACATGATGCTCCACTGAAGGATTTGTAAAATCGTTGTTTCAAAAGACATTCTACTTAAGTTTCCCCATATCTGCCTATTGATGAAATATTCTCATGAACTGCATCAACTGATGTAATTTGACCACCCAAAGCATTAAATATGGCTTGTTCTTTAATGCTTCTTCAATCTACGGCCATGTCATGTAGGTCTTGTGCATTCAATTTCTGCTGTCTTGTATTCCATTACCAGCATATTTCTGACATCCTGTCTTCTCTTCATATTACTCACCCATAGATCGGGAAAAACTCTGGTTGTCGTCGATCAATCTGATCTGCTGACTTTGCTTTTACTTGTGCTGAAGATGGACTGGCAAGCTGTGTGGTACCTCTGGTCAAGAGGTTGCTGTTCATAAAGAAGACACTTAGTTCAGCAGCCAAATTGTGGATCAGTGCTTTCTCTCGCTTCTGTGCGTCCAAAGCTAAATATGTCTTCTATTTGCTTCTGAACACCAGCAGATTATATTAGACCGAATCAGCTCCAAGAGTGTTATAACTTGGGATCAAAAAGAGGCAACTATAATGGATATGGGTCACATATATCCTGATAGTACCTCGCATGTTTCAACCACTCAGTGGGCACAAATATGAGGGCTGGTTCATCAACGTTCAAAAGAATAGTTGCATCTCTGTCTATCAGCTCCTAGAATAAAATGATTCAGGAACTCTCTTCTTGGATACATAGTCAGAATAGGTCACTACAATCTCTTCATTCGACTTTCAGACCATTAGTTTGATATTTTTCCTTACTCGTCTGAGACTGCTGGATTTAGAGAAGTTATCCATACAGTAGTAGTTGTACCAGAAGAAATGGAATTAACATCTTCACCAAAAGAGCTCTTGTAAAATGATTCATCTGTGTCCATATGCTGATTATCTTGATCAATTTGTATCAATTGATCAATGTAACTTATTTCTTAAGTTCTTTTTCCTTTTCTGCATCTTTCTTTATTATGGAAGTGGACAACTCTTTTTTGTATTCCATGTTTTTTATCGACATTGTTTTCGAATGTCATATTTCGATTAGTCCTTTGGTCTTGAAGACATTCCCACTATATATCTTTCATGTTAACACCATGTTTATGTTCAAGGTGCTTGCGAACCGTTAGAGAGTGACATAAAATATCAAAATTTTTTCAACCTTTACGCTTTGGCTCGTTTAAATGTTGTCCTTGTTTCCGAGTTTGGACCAAAGTCCCACATTTCACCTATTACTTCATTATGTGTTTCTCGATGTATCTAGTTTAGATGGTGTATACATTGCGCAATAGCAAGCGTTCCTCAATCAGTTCTGCTAAGTTCTGAGTGAAATACCGGCTTCTCCTACTATGTCACCCTCCCTCTGGCTACTTTCGAAAAACCTGTTGATCCAGACATGGTGCGGGCTGTAAATATACACTTTTAGTTTCTGTGTTACATTTGTTTTAATTGAGGAACAAAAGTTAGTGGTTAATGGTGTATTAGGGAGCTCATTAATCGAGTACAATGTGAAGATGGTAATTTCAAATAGTTTTTTAATCAAATTTGTGAACTTTTGAACGCAATCATTAAATTATAATACAGGGTGTCATAAAATTATAGGCAAGTATCTGGGAAGTTTTACATTTTTGTTTGATTTTACAAGAAATATAGACAATAGTGACCATACACTTTATTTGATGTGATATAGGCTAATGGTCTGCATGGCTGTGAGCATTTACCATGCCTTTCACAGATTGAGATAATTATTGATGCCTTTCACAGATTGAGATAATTATTGATGCCTTTCACAGATTGAGATAATTATTGATGCCTTTCACAGATTGAGATAATTATTGATGCCTTTCACAGATTGAGATAATTATTGATACCTTTCACAGATTGAGATAATTATTGATGCCTTTCACAGATTGAGATAATTATTGATGCCTTTCACAGATTGAGATAATTATTGATGCCTTTCACAGATTGAGATAATTATTGATCATAGAAGCACATTTTTAGTAATCGTTATAGTGTTATTTTCATAATATTAATGTTCCCCCACAGATCCTAAGAAACACGATGGATGCTCTTGATTATGAAATTATGGAATATCTGTGAGATATTTTATACCGATGAATCACAGCATCATAAATGGCAAAAACTAGAGCTTGGCTCCTTAACTGGTGATGACTGTGAGAACTTGTTTCGTTTCAGAGAATAGGAACTAATCCAACTCTAAGCCTCTCTACATTTACTCGATGAACTAAAAACCGTAAATGAAATGAAGTTTACGGGAATTGAAGGACTACATATTATGGTGCGAAAGCTAGCATACCCAAATAGACTCTCTGATTTAGTTCCTATCTTTGGGTTACACTCTACTCACCTGTCGTCCTTATTTAACAAGATGGTAAATCATGTTTATGACATATTTGGACACCTGGTACGGAATGTAGGCCATCCATAGATGTCCCAAGCCGAATTAGAGCGGTATGCTAATGTTATATACGGATCAGGAGCACCTGTCACTAATTGTTAGAATTTAATGGACGGTACAATTGTGCCAATATGCAAACCATCTAGGAATCAGAAGGAGGTGTATAATGGCCACAAGAGAACCCACTCTCTAAAATAACAATCCATTGTAATTGTAAATGGTTTGATGGCAAATATGTTTGACTAATGGAAGGTCGTCGTCACGATGCTGCGCTTTTAGCAGAAAGTGTATTTTTGGACTGAAATCGGTTCCAAAATAACCACCATCAACCACTCTGTTTATATGGGGACATGGCATACCCTCTGAACCAACACCTGTTATGTCCTTACAAAAATGCTCGCCTGACCTCCGAACTGTAGGATATTACATGTATTCTCTCTGTGTAAATATTTCTGTTAATCGGCATTGTAGTTTTACTGACAATAGGATCCAAATATAATATGTGCGATCCATTATTAATGTATATCTATAGGGCAAGTAGATCTATCTCATTCACTGTTAGAAATAAATATATAAAGCATGATATATGCTTGTGTGGCAGACACCCATGTTAGTTATTCAGCACACTAAATGATCTTTTGTACAATACAATATATTATAACAGAAATTACTATACTGTTGTATATATGTAAATGTACTTTTATTAGTTGGGATTAATATTCACATTTTCAAGTTCCGTAATATAGTTTATTGAATATTTGCTCACATATGACCTGTTCCCAAACAATTAAATGTTTGGATTATTTTTATTTCTGAGAATGAACAAACTTCAGCACAAGTCATGAACATGTTATACATTATCACTCATACCAGCCCATATCTTATCAACATATTAATTGACCAATCTCAATACATCAAATAATAAATGTTACATTTAGAAATAATTTAACATAAGAGGAAAAAGAATATTGATTATTATAGTCACTCAAAGGGCAGGAAAAAGATCAACAATATTTCAACATTTTATAAAGTTTCAATGTTAAACTAAGAAATGCTAATATTCGAATATGAAATGCTAGTGTATACAAACTACAATTATGCTAAAGCTACACATAATACACTTATTTATTTTGGTTTGGTAAAAGGATAGCCATCATTTCAGGGATCGTTTCTTTCTCATTTCCATCCTCTAATAGTCTCACCTCATACCCTTTTTTCTCTAAGAAGAATTTTGCTTTCAGCAGTTCTAATTTATCTCTTTGTAACTGCAGCTCTTCTCAGCCTCGCGTTCCCCCTTTTTGTTCAAATACACAATCATCTCCCGTTTAAGGTTGACCTTTTCTGTTTTTGAGGTGTAGTGACGTGCTCATCTCTGTCTCCTGTGATATAGACATATTTCCAGATAATTAATTAGAAGTGATTATATTATACTGCGCTGCACCAGAATGTGAAATATAGTTATGGTTATATTGCTTACTCCTCAAGGTTTCCATGGCTCTTTTTTGTATATTCAACATCACCACAGGAGGCTTCTCAGCTTGATTAGGCTGACCACAGGAGGCTTCTCAGCTTGATTAGGCTGACCACAGGAGGCTTCTCAGCTTGATTAGGCTGACCACAGGAGGCTTCTCAGCTTGATTAGGCTGACCACAGGAGGCTTCTCAGCTTGATTAGGCTGACCACAGGAGGCTTCTCAGCTTGATTAGGCTGACCACAGGAGGCTTCTCAGCTTGATTAGGCTGATCATGAACCATTTGTCTAAGGTCCCATACCTCTTGCAGCAGCTGTTTACGCTCTGTATAATCTTACCCCGTTTCAGATCTGAAACATTATTCATGGTACTATTTTTTCCCAAAACAGTATAATTCACAAGAGTATAATGCAACAATTGTCAATTATATGGATACTATATCCAGACATATTTTGTCTAAATGAAATTCCTATTAATGAATTGATAAACAGTTTCTAATAGCATAATAATGAGTATATACAGTTTTCACGTTCATTATTTGCCAGAGCATAAGTCTAAAATAAGAGGGGGAGGGTTGCTTTAGAAAACTTTTCAACTAGTCTAAAAATTATTTTAGGAACAATTTTGGTAATTTTTGCTATATCCTCATTATGAAAATAATTCAATAACAGTTGAACGCGGTATATGACTATCAAGGAAGAGGTTTATGTTTATATAATCTTTAAGAATTGCTATATCCATTTCTGGGGTGTAGTGGGTCCTACCAACCTCATCACAGACCTTTTGCTGGCTGGGGACAGTAAAGCTCGAACAAGAATTCATGCTTCTAATTATAGCTATCTGAAAAATATAATATATTTTTAGCACACCTAGCACTTCAAGCGGCCTTGTCTAGCGGAAAACTGCACATGTGTGAAAAGCGCGGTCATTTTCAGATTTACACACTTTCGTATTAAATTATGTTTGTTTGATTGGTCAAATATTTTCAACAATCATATTCCAATAACTAACCTCTTATTGTACAAAACATATGGCTTTTTAAAATGCTTGAAGAGTACAGATTCTTCACTTATTTAAATCATTCTCCTTACGTACTCACCGCAACGTAACTGAATCCAGATGCACGTTGGTGACAGGGTACGAATTTAGACTGTTCCACGGTCATTCGAGCAGCGGTCACGTCATATTATGGATTCCCTCATATAGTGGTCCCTCCGTCACCAAAAATCGTACTTCGACAGCTGTCTTTTAGCATGTCCTTATATCATAGCCGTGAGCTGAACAGAAGGGAACCGGGTGATGTCGTACCCGATACGCGATTTACCCTTGAGCTTCTCGAGATATAATAGGATTGATGCCGTTTCTCGTAATGTCGATATGTGATGATTTCCGACGGAAGTGATGCGTGTCGATATATTTTTGGCCTGCCCACTCCGCGCTCTACCAATTTTTCGAGCATTAAATAAGGAGTTATTCGCTGTTTGTCCGGTGTTTCCGGAATACATTTATCTCCGTCGAGCTTCCGGATACCGTCCACTGTTGTTCGTGGTATTTGCGGTGGTCGTTATCCGGAAACGGATTGGTGTGCGGGAAGACCCGGTGACAACGTAGGTTTTTTGTTAAATCTCAAAGTCGTAAAATAGACTTCTAAATGGCTGCCCCTTGACTATATGAAATAAACACTTACTACGTTTAACATTCGATGATTATCACACCTAGGACATTAGGCCAAATGACTACAGGAATAGAGCTATTCGCTCAAATCACCAGGAGGGGTATAAATAGAGTGTTTTATCAATTGGACCAAGATAGCATTCTTCTCTGTTCGGATAGAATTTGAGCATATATCATTACATCACACTTGTTTATCAGTTTGTACAGAACGGATCCTTAGAGATAAAACTGCATACTTGGATCAAGATGGAATGGATTTGGTGCTGAGGTGATAACATTGACCGGCATCTCTTTGAATATTTATGTCGACGATATATTTCTGCAAACAAAAGTACAGTTTGAGCCAGTAGGACGCTGGACGATCAGAAAGTACACCAAGTCACCACAAATAGACAAATTGATGAACTTGAAAATATCATCAAGCCATAACAGTTAAATCACGTCGATACATCCCTGGTGAGTGTCTAAATGTTTTGGAGCATCTAGTGATATGCCTTCTTAGAAACACAGAAACCAAACAAAATGAATATTTGTATGTTTTCGGCTAAAAACGATCACCAAAAGTTAAACGACTCGGTTTATACCTGTTCGGTCTATGTATCACCAATCAGAATTGTTGATATTCGGCATATTCGGTGGAGAAAACCTTGTCAGTTGCCTGGCTGGATGAAAAACTGCAACCGCTATTGTACAACGGCCGAGGCGTGAACCTGCAATTTCCCGCACAAAATGGGAAAGCTCCCATAGCTATAGGTAAATAATCTCGCGCTCTATCCATGAGGCCAAAGAGGCGGTTTGCATCTGTTTAATCAAAGTTATTCGACTTTGATCGGTTACATTACTTACCGATAGAAAATATAATTAACTTGTCCACAACAACTACCTACAGGAATAACACAACCAAGTTACATTAAATTGAATATCAAGTTTCAGAGTGAAGAAGTTTTAGTTGCGGAAGATTGGCACTAAAGCCATATTCCTTGAAATATGCATAGCACATATAATTATAATGAAGCTTAGTCTATCTTCCTGCTGAATTTTAATCTTTGGCTAATAGAGGTTATGAAGATGTCTCTTTTCAAAACAAAAAGTACCAACACAATTTAGCCAATAAAGCTAATATATTTCCGGGTACCTGAATTTGGAATAAGGATTTTATTTACATTATATATATATATATATATATATATATATATATATATATATTCCGATTAATGTGACACCTATTAATGTGACACCTAGAAGATTAATTACTTGCAATAACAAACGGAAATAGTCTAGCTGATGTGTTTATTTTATTATTAAGGGATGACATATCAAGTGTTGGTGAATATCGGTAGTTAAATAATCGATTGGTCGGATGAGACTATCACGAACCTGTTGACAGTATTTGTACTTCTGTGTAAAACAGACAAGTAACTTCTAACATGTTCTAATACAGAACATCTGTGTAGGTGTGGGCATGTGTGATTATGTAGCCAGCAGTGTGAGTTTAAATCAAAATTAAAAGAACCAGCGCAGTAGTTTATTGTGAAATGTAAATAAGTTTGCTTATATTTCTTACTTTTTACAAGGCTACTAACATCACTAACGTTAGGTAGCTTGTATTAATGATGATGATGATGATAATAATAATAATAATAATAATAATAATTATGATAATTAAAATAAGACAAGATACTTTATTGCTGTTTTAATTATATGAATTTTGTCGGTTACCTTTTAATGGACCCGCGTTCAAATAAGAATTCAAGTTGTTTATAAAATCCTAATACAAATTCTGCGTCTTTGTTGCTTATTTTAAGATAGAGTTTGTAATTTGGAAATTGACTAGGAACTATTTTCTTGACCCAAGTCCAGCATCGTCCCTCAACTGATATCAGAATATGACTAGAGCCGAGCGGTTTATCAGCCTGAACCCTTCTTGCTGATATTAATCAAAATAATCCGATATTTAGGTAGGATAATGTTTGCAGATGTCGTTTTAAGCAGCGGGCATTACTCAACAATCTTTCAGCGTTCAACAAGGAAACTTTTATAGCTAATTTATGGAAATGAACCTAGGAGCTTCTGATGTCTAGTTTCTAGTCTGATAGCTTACAGGTGAACTTTTAGTGTATAATTAATAATATTAAAGCGAGGATTGTTCAGGACTAATGAAATTCTGCTGATTGAAAAACGAACATTTATTTAACTCGACCCCGCCCACCAACGTCTACATGAACCTCATCCGCAAACAGGAATAGCAACAACTTATAGGTTATATATATATATATATATATATATATATATATATATATATATATATATATATATATTTTTTTCTTGTAATATAAGGAATTGTTTAATATAAAAATATATATTATGAAGGCATTATACTTATGCAGTCAGTGAATAAGTAATTGAGTGAATGCTTTGATTAGAAGATACCTGAGAAATGACATGATTGAATCGATCTCTTATTGTGCAGGATGAAATATCCTATTAATAAATGGGTATATAGTGTACTGTACTACAGAATCATCCAGGTCGAAACAAATCTATAGTTCACGATTTATAAACGTATTTTATTTACATCACATATGAGCTTTCAAGACGAGTTTAAAAATAGTCAGAGTCAGTACACATAAAGAAGCAGATATTCACTAAAGAATGAAAATGAAACAAAAAACACCTCACCATTGACTTAGGAAATGCTCAAATTCAATCCCATCACCTGGATATAAATATTGCCATCTACAATTAAAAAACAATTACACTTTATTGGAAAAGTGGAGAAAAATGACTGTGGTTTAAAACATCTAAAACGATCCTCTAGTTAGGAAAAATTCCAAAGAATAAATATAACAGAAATAAGGAATACCTCTCCATCGTCTTGATATTCGAATAATAAATTTAAAAAAATTATTATACCGATGTCTCTAATTTAAAGTATAATGCGATTTAAGCTAAAATATCACAATTCTGATTTATATTCATGTTATTTACTCATAGCTAAAACCTTATAACATTATTTTTCTTGGTATATTGATTTAATTTCATTATTAAAGTAATATCTATGTAATAAATAGAGTCTTCCTAATGTGTAGGCCACATTTATGGTAAAATACTGTTAAACGCCATTATGGGTTATAGCCGTTACAACAGATAACAGAGTGTTAGGATTTACAATGGTTATACAAATAATTTATGTATTACGAATGTTATCAGATGTTGGGAATAGGATATTTATTTCCATCAAATTCTGGATATCAGAGAACTATTTGCTGACATCATCATCATCATCATCATCATCATCGTCGTCGTCGTCGTCATCATCATCATACTAGCGTGTTATCGACAATCATCATGATGCCAATGATGACAATGATGATGATGATTGTCGATAACACGCCAGTATTCTTGGTAATCAATTTTCCTAAATAATAGAAATGATGACTGGATGATGGCAAATGATTTATAGTGAAAAGTCGTGAACAAATAGTGTATGAAATACTGAATATTTCATATATATATATATATATATATATATATATATATATATATATATATATATATATATATATATATATATATATATATATAATTAGTTAAAATTCCAGTAACTGCCTTTTTTTACGAAACTACCAGTAACGAACATTTCTACCAGTATATATGACAGTACACAAACAATGAAACGGATCCTGAACAATATCTAAAATTCGATTCCATCTCAACACGAAACAGAAATAAATCCATTATCACCTGAGCTATTTACAGCGACCACTTCTAACTACAGTTTTTAACCAAGATAACGGCCCATCTTGATAGAGATGATATACACAATAGAACAAGCGTTCCTAGTTCAACGAAACTTGACGATGTTATCACAAAGACAATGTGTGTAAATATTTTGAGCAACGGATCTAGAAGGAGTGCCATCGATCGAGCAAACAGGCAACCAAGGTGTGCTTATAGAACAGAATATAATAATTTAATTATTTATACCTCGTATCTGGATGGATCCATCTAGGTTAGAAATACTGTAACATTTAGATATTATCATAGCACCAAACCAGAAGAGAGAGAGAGAGAGAGAGAGAGAGAGAGAGAGAGAGAGAGAGAGAGAGAGAGAGAGAGAGAGAGAGAGAGAGAGAGAGAGAGAGACCAACACTTGAAGAGGATGGAGAAAGCATTAACAGAAATACTGTCATGTCGTGTCAGAAGAATGTCCAGTGTCAAACAAGCATGGTCACCGAGCGGACCAACTAAACCTGAACAGAAGCGAGACACAGCCAGTAAAAGAATTCAAACCTTTTTGACAGAAAGCACCATTCATGGGCTAGAAAAACTTCACAAGTCTCACAGTAAGTAGCCAGCTGATTGTTGATATTTAAGTGAGCACTTCTGAAATAGCGTACATTCGTACATTCATGAATTTTATTTACAGTAATAATAATAATAATATATATATATATATATATATATATATATTATTTATTTATTCCTAATCATATTTATATAGTACAATAATACAAGATAGTGCAGAAACACGAAACATGATATAGTGATGGGGGAAACAATAGCTTTAGTAAAATACATATATTATTAGACATGTAGTATCATAGAATACCTAGATGATATAGCAAAGTACATATTTAATTATTACCTAATACTCTATATACTTAATCATCTCTCATTAAAATTTTATCATCATCGGCTTTTGAGACAAGTTTTGTCTTAATAATATATTAAGGTTTCTCCTAAATTTGACCATCATCATTTAATTTATATAGTAACATGTTTCTAGTAACAACGGATAATGAGGTGACACATACCTTAACACACATTGATACAATATGATCTTCACTATTCATAACACAAAGGTAAAAATGTTAAAATCTTTACAATAACTCAATTTCAATATTTTCTCCGCCATACAGAATCTCCCAAAATCTACAGCGTGTGTTTCGAGGAGCATTCCATTACTGTCACAAGAGCCAAATTTTAATAAAATAAAATTGTTACGGGTAATTAAATCACTAATATCTTTATCAATTACCGACTTTTTGCATTCAGAATTACCAATACCGTGACCTAAATGTGTTACAGAATTCTGTAATGGGATAACTTGCCTATTTATGACAAAATCATCTCTTGGTACAATGCTTGCATTACTACATACTGTAATATGACTTTTATCTGAGTTAAATTTAACCAAACCAAACTGTTCACATATTGATAATACATTTTGTGTTGTACGAGACGAAGGGGCTACCAGACATACATCATCAACACAACCCACACAACCAACACATGTGTTTCTAATGAAGCATCCTACAGAAGTCTGATTTAGTCTTTCTAAAAGTACACTAATATAAATACAAAATAGAATCGGTGATAATATACCATCCTGTTTTACTCCATTACACACCCTAAACACTTCACTACATTTACCATTCCAATGAACTGTAAGTTTTAAGCGTGTACACATATTAATGAGCAAGAGGTCACATAATGGGCATATATTTTATCAATCAACAGTTGAAACAATTTATTGTACTCTACACGGTCAAACGCTCGAGAGACATCAATAGTCACAAGATATACTGGCGAGTCAGTTCTGTTATACAAATCAATAACTTCCTCAACAACAATTGAACATTGTGAAGTTGAATGATTTGCTTTGAAACCAAATTGTACTTCAGCAGAAGTAAATATGGAAGAATTGTTCTCAATAATAATAATAATAATAATAATAATAATAATAATAATAATAATAATAATAATAATATCGAGTATTTTACTAAAAATCGATGTAGCGATGTAGATTATTTGGAGTAACCCCATGTCTAAGTGGTGCAGAGAAAAGTAGAAAAATATGTGTAAATAACGAATGACATCGAATAATAAAAGCATTTGATTTCAAGTTATTAATACCATCTGATTTTCTAGCTTTAGGTTTTCCCATTGAATCAATAACATCGCTGACCTCAATAAAATGCGAGGAATAGCACTTTTTACTTAAACATCTATTTCAAATTTTACCAGACAATTTACTAAATATTTTGGCCATAATATTCTTGTCAAATGGCACATTATTGTACAATTCACATTAATTGTCAGCAAATGCATTACTTATATTTTCTTTGCCGTATTCATCATCGATCACATTAACTACCGATTGAAATTTACCTCCTATGCGCTTCACTTCTTTCCAAGCTATTGTGCATGCATCAACGGTTAAGTCAAGGTATTCATTCAAGTCAGTAGTATGATTCTCACAGAATACGTCATGACAATAGAGTGCACCAAGCGGCATTTTAGTATCACATAATAATTCATGAAGCATGGGGAGATAATACGCAAATGTTATGCATTTTGTTTTCGTTTTAGGTTCAGTTTATTATTACAGCCTAGAGTTAATCATTGGTCACCCCATTTGGGGGTGTAAATATATTATTCAAGTGATACACTGTAATAATTTAGAATACTTTTAATGATGGTTATGAATGCGATTAATCAGAGAGAATTAATTCTTGATTATCTTTGAGTAATCCAAATTTGTTTTTCATAGTTTAAGAGGGAATAGTGATACATTTATTGTCACCTTTTACTTTTTATTACAGATAAACGAAGACGTAGTGTTTGGTTTGTGACGGTGTTACTTGTGTGGACTTTTATCTGTATTCAGTTTAGTTTACTGATAAGCAATTTCATTTCCAATGAATCGAATATTGATTATAAAATAACTGATGCTAGACAATTGGAGTTTCCCTCGGTGACAATATGTAATGCAAATCCAATAAAGAAATCTGCACTAGAAGATTTAGCAGCCAACAATGTCCAGCTTCAAAACCTTCTAGCGCTCGGCGTATCTGGTGACATCAGGAAACGAAGACGAAGGAAACGTAGTAAGGTTTTTTTGTATTTTTACGACCATTTCCTTTAGTTAGTTACTCTCATTGTAATATCTTGCTATATATATTCGTGTTTAATCCCTAAGTTTGTTGTGAAAATATTATTCAAGGTCTTCAATTGGATAGTTGGTTCTCCTATGGTAATACGAATAAGGAGTACTTCCTCTCCACTACTAAGAAGAAATACACAGACGCAGATAAACAGTGTAAGACCAAAGGTGCCATGTTGGCAAAGATCGTCAGTAAAGATATGGCAATGGACTTCAGAAAAGCATATAATAATAAGATCTATATGATGGATTTAAACGACAAGAAAGAAGGTAACTATCTATTCTAGTAATCATATAAAATATATATATATATATATATATATATATATATATATAAAATATATATATATATATATATATATGATATATGACACATGATATCTTGATTCACGAACATTGAGGTCAAAACGGGGATTATTTATTCACGATTTTGCTAGGGTAGTTTTCATGGATTTTCATAAACATGGATAATAACGGATACATTTAGTTTTTCTGGCACTCTCTGGAAAGCCAAGTAGATATGTGTACAGCTGTAGAAAGTATATGAGAGTCCCTTCAGCAGCTGACTAATCTTTTTTGTAAGAAAACAAACTGTAAACGTAAAAGATACTGTTTCATCGCCATTTTCACACAATAGTAAGATCAACCTCCAAAGGTAATAGTACGAATTTAAAGATGAAACGCGAATCAGAAAAGTTACTTTGACATCAATAAATTCCTGGTATTTCTAATTAGTTGGAAGTTCAGGATTATGAAATAACTCTTAGTATCCTAGAGTGTACAACGATAAGCGATGAAGAGAGCATGATATGATGTGACCTTTCCAACTCATTCACATATTCTTAATATTTCAAAAAATATTTTGAAAGGATGAATTCATGGATTTCTAGAATTTAATTTTTTTTTTTGGACATTACTGATAATCCGTATTATGTGTTTATTTCGTGTATTAGAAGGTTTATTCAAACACAGTGATGGAAGTAACCCGATCTGGGCTTCATGGGCTCCTGATGAGCCAGACAATGAGCAGAACGGAAGGGAAGCTGACTGTACATCATTTGAGGATGTGGGTCTCAGAGATATCTCATGTTTATACTCAAAACCGTTCATCTGTCAGAGAGGTGAATATAATAATAATAATAATAATAATAATAATAATAATAATAATATCATCATCATCTATCATCATCATCATCTCATCATCATCATCATCATCATCATCATCAACATATTTATTATTATTATTATTATTATTATTATTATTATTATTATTATTATTATTATTATTATTATTATTATTATTATATAAACATCTATTCAACCCATTCCAAACGTCGCTTCATACCAGAATGTATGGAGGACAATACATTTTAGCAAACATACACATTACTTATAGAAAAAGCAGCAGAGCCCCCAGTTTCAAGCACAACATCGTCGACAACGGCTGAATTGTCAATAAAGTCTGAGTTGCCAAAATCATCTGAGTTGCCAACAACTTCTGAATTAATAACAACGAAGTACGAGTTACCAAAAGTGTCTGAGCTAAAAACAAGTTCGAAGTCAACAGCAACGCCATCTATAGTCACGTCTAATACTAAAATAACAACAACAACAACAACGACCACAGTTACCGACGAACAATATAAATCAACATTATTTACGACGAGAGGACGTCATACGGAGTCCACTGTTTTTAAAACTGAATATACGAACATCAACTCATCAATAACAGATGATGTATTTATGAACGCCAAGTTCAGCCAGTTCACTGATACTCGTCGTTCAGAGTTTGTTACTACTAGAATGTTCCAGGCTCCAACCGAAGACCCATCACCGTCAACTACTGCAGAAGACCAGTATTACGGAACAGAGAAAGGTGTAGATCCGGATACGGATTTTGATCCGTGTCTAAAGGTTCGTTGCCAAAACGGTGGAACCTGTAAGGCGAAGGAGAAAAGTTATACGTGTGTTTGTACGGAACAGTTCCAAGGGCTTCACTGTGATCTAGGTATTTACTGTGTTAACAACTTTAGTAACAGTAAGGTCTATTGATGCTTGTTATAGATGTTAACGTTATCTTTCTGAATACTAATAGCTTGATAACATTGTAAATATGTGTATGTTGATATTAAGCATTATTTACCCTTCTAACAGATGTACCAGAAGACGGTGGGTGAGTTATGGATATCGATTTGCTAATTCTTACCCTTAATTATCAAACAACAAAAAGATGACAACTTCCATAATTGCTCGTCAACTATCCAAGTATCACTCTACACCTATCTCAAAATATTTTAATGTCTCTGATTTTTGTGTTTATAACATTTCATTTTTTGAAAACTAATATGAAGAACACTTGCTAAATATTTATTTTGCATTCAGCTAAGTTGTCGCGTTCAAGAAAGCTGAAGCTGTTACTCAAATCATGTCAAGTTTGAACGACGAAGATCGGACTAATATAGGTTACCAAGTGGAAGATTTGTTGTTCTACTGTATATTTAATGGGAAGATTTCATCATAAGGTTTCCCTATATATTGGATTAATATAATTTTAACATTTTATTAAACTCTGATAATCTACAACTCTAACTAGACAATATATTCCATCTCCGTGGACGTAATGATGACGAAGTAATGTAATCGCATTATAAATATATTTGACCCCGTAGAGACTTCAAGCTGATGAGCAACGCCTTTCTTGGAAACTGTTACACATTCAACAGCAAACAGCAAGCGTCCACAACATCGAAATATCTATCAACAATGTCAGGACGAAGACATGGTAAATAAAGCTGTCGCTTAATAATAACGTTGTGAAACCTATATGTTGTTCTTATGACCTACTAAAATTGTCGTCTGAGCCGAGATGACCCTGTTATGTTCTTCCATGGTCTTCTTTATTGAGTTTTGAAAGATGAAACGTAGACCTTTAATAATGAAAGACGATTTAGATTGTTGTCGTAAATCATCACTTTTAGAACAGCTATAATTGGCAACATTGTATTGATTAGGATTGGAAGTTGGAGTGACCTTGGGACTGTCGGATGCTTTTAGGGCTGCCGATGGTGTGGCTGGAGCAGTTGTGGTGATCCATTCGAAAGACTCAATCCCCTTTCCGGAGGATTATGGCACTGTGCTGACGCCTGGCGTATTCAATGCAATCAGCATCAGGCTTGTTAAGCTGAAGAGACTGCCATTGCCTTATACCGACTGCATCAATCAAGATGTCGATGCTTCACTCAAGGATGTGTATATTACTCTATATAATGCAACATATAGCAAAACGGTATGTTTGGGTATAGTCCTGTACCACACGGACCAAGTAGGCCATTTATTTCGAACATATCCTTATTAATGGTATTCAAATAATACGGAACCATTTGGAACAAATCCACTAAGTTTACTATTTGTTAATACATTAATTTGTACAGCGCCTTTGAATGGCTCCTGCTAGTAAGGGCGCTTTATTAAATATACATTATTATTATTATTATTATTATTATTATTATTATTATTATTATTATTATTATTATTATTATTATTACTTTAGTGGTGACTATTTTGCGATATTTAACAATAGCTAGAACTAATTAGCTGACAATACTTCCTATGCCTATCTGCAAAGTCAAAACTTAAAATTGTATTATTTGCTGTTAAAAAGGGACACATTTCCCCATTATATATATATATATATATATATATATATATATATATATATATATATATATATATATATATATATTCATATTTCGATCAGATCACTTAGCTACAGTGATGTTCTTCCATTCAATACATTTAATTGATGAAACAATTGTACAGTGATCTGAAACGTACAGAAAGCCAATGCAGCCGGAACAAATTTGATGTTATATGTTCCCTTTCGTGTGCGCGTGTCACCAGACGTGCAGCACAGTTATGCACTCGGTGTACACGGCATGTCACAATGAGCGGAATATTATATAACAATGCATTGCCATATTCCAGTCAGGAAATAATAAGGGCCTGTTCAAAGGTCTTGCATGTCTCATCATTTATTTACTTACGAATAAGTCCTATATGTCTTATTTGTTTATAACATGACTTACATATTTAATTCACCTGCTTTTCTATTCGTAGAGTATTATCTAATATAAGCTCTAGATTTCTTACAGATGTGGAAGAATTTATATAGATAAATCCTGCCTTAATGCGAAGATTCTTAGTTTTCCCTACATATTGCTTGAATGAGAAAACAATGAATTATGTCTTGTCCTTAATCCATTTCAGCATGTTGCTGTTCATCCAAGTACTTATATCTGCAATTGAAGATAAAATATCATTCCATTTATCTCATGGCTTTAAAGTCATGTATGATTGTGTATCACCGGCATAACAATGATATTTAATATTACGCTGTTTAATAATTTCACCAACCGGTTTGGCCTACATACAATAATTCGTTGGTTCCAAAACGGATCCCTGTGGTACAACAAAAAGATTAACTACATCTGGCAATGTTATTATTATTATTATTATTATTATTATTATTATTCAACATCAAACGTTGTCAAGAAAGTGAAAATTACTAGCACTAATCATCAGGATTATAATGCGGAACCCCCCAAGATAAAATAATTTGTTTACACCAATTCTATATTTGTGGCCATAGCTTACTTAAAACTGGATAACAGATTAGAATCATCAAAGAGACGATTTATATACATGAAGGCTGGCTGTCACACACTTACTAATACCATTAATCAAAACATTCCCTTAGACGGAGCTTTTAATTATTTCTCTAATTTGTATTAGTCCAATTACAACTAGGTATTAGCTTGTGGCTAGAGCTATGTCTATTTTGAATTTGATTGTTACAAAATCATTACATGATAAACCAGAATAAAACGAAATTATCGATAGACAGAGCTGAGAGGCTCAAATTGTTATTTCAATTCTTTGATCATTTTTTTTGATCGATTAACAATATTATTTGACAGGCTTTAATTACATGAAGTAAAATGTCATTAATAATTATTGCTAATTAAATTATTCATTAAGCAGATAGTATATTGGAGAAGCATACCACTTCATATAATAGGCTCGCTGTCCAATTAAGATACGAGTATATATTTATACAAACATCTTATACAAACATCTCATACAGACATCTCATACAAATATATCATACAAACATCAAAGTACACACACTCGTTTTCACAATCAGGTAACCAACAAACAAATAAACAAAAATGAAGATTACAAATGATAGACATAATTTCGAATCCTGGAATATATATATATATATATATATATATATATATATATATAGTATTTAAATTAATGTGTATCATTAGTAAACTTGATTGTCTATTCGTTGCAGGATTATGAGTGGATGTGTTTCTGTCTATGAGTATTAACATGTGAGTGAAGTTTGTCCCTGATCTACTTATTACATGTTTGTGACATTATATCACTTTAGGGTTGCCAGAAGACATGCCATCAACGTCACGTAATAGATACATGTCAGTGTGCCCTACCTTATTACCCTAGATATGGTTTGACATTTGATGACAAGATCGTTTCGCTGTGTGACGATGACAACGAAGATGATAGTAAGTTAATTATTTTACTTTCTTTCAATTCTCACTTTTAAAATAATTATACTAATAATATATTTAAAACGAAATTTATTGAAACAACTGGAATGTTGTTAATAAATTGTGATTATATCACTAAAATATTTAAGCAATACATCTTAACAAAGCAAATCATTCATTGACATTTCTAGAACGTCACTGCGTTGTATATTTTTCTACTTGTTATTTCTAGATATTTGTTTGAGTCAAGTAGAGATGGCTCTAACAGACAACAAATTGAATTGTGACTGTCCGGATATTTGTCAGTAAGACAACATTGATATAATTAAAAGTAGACAGCATTTAAACATAAATATTACTATTAGGCTATCAGTGAGTTTCTAACATTTAAAAGTTAATAACGCAACCCTAATTCATCACTTACAATGTTTTGTTGAGTTTCAGCTAACAAAATGGTCTGAGTTTAGTTTATTAGAAATAAACTGCAAAATATATAAAATAAGGTATCTTTAGAAAACTATATAATGTTGATGTTTTGGGGCTAATTTTGGGCAAATGATAGACTAAGTTGACGGCATATGTTTTATATATATATATATATATATATATATATATATATATATATATATATATATATATATATATATATATATATATATATATATAAGAGAGAAAGAGAGGGGGGGGGAGAAGATAGAGTAATATTACTAGTTCAATATAATGATTGACAATATTGTATTTGGTGTTTTATTTAGCGAGGATATTTACACGGCTTCTAAATCAGCCAGCCAGTGGCCTACGCGGAAACGAATGGTAAAATGTTGTTTTAATCATCGACAACAATAAGTTTAAATTTACATTGTAAATTGATTCGACAAAACAGTTCTCTGGTAAACACTTTAGTTATTTTGCTCGTAAGCGATTTGAAAATATTTATACTGATGTAATTAGGTGTTCCACGCTAATATTATGTACAGTCATACCCCGCTCTACGTTTTTTTATTTGTTCCCAAAGCCGTGATATAACCCCGTTGTTGTAGATATACTGACCTAAAATGCCTTAGAATGCCTTTCGAAGTAAATATTTTAATTTGTTTTATTATTCTCATGTGTTTTTAGGTATTTTAAATTGTTTTGGCATTTAGTATTTTTGTTTAGTTATTTATTTCACATCCTTATATTATGACGTAGGTTTTGTAACCGAGTGACGTAACGTAACGGCCGTCGCTGAATTGAAATATACTATAGAAAGTTGGCGTATAGGCGAATTTGACCTGGTCCAAAATGGCAAAAAGCGGAGTACTTATTGTAATGAATATTGAAGTTTTGATTTTTGTTTCTTTGGGCTTTAGAATTCTGTTGTAGACATGATGAAGAAGATCTATCCAAATCAGTTTCCAGTTAGTATGGACGATAGCGATCCTTACGCGGATATAAAGATAATAAAACAGAACTTCATGAAGGTGGCAATCTATTATGAAGATCTAAATCAGGAACTGGTCAGCCAGATTCCTGTATACACGGTGAGAGTAACAGATGGGCAATAAATGACAGTCTCACAGACAGTAAAGAAGGGTATGTCCCGAACGTATGACGAACTCTTGGTCAATCTCTTTCAGGCTTTCCAGTTTGCTGGTGACGTCGGTGGCATGCTCGGCCTGTGGATTGGCTTCTCCGCTATGGGTATGGTACAGCTCATCGAGTTTATTTTGCTGATAGTTTGGACCCAGATTAAAGCCGTCTGTTTCTGTAAATACAGAGTGGGAGCAAATGGCTAAAAGGAACCCTAGCCTTATGATAGCATTAAGGTCGAAGAGTTAAGATGACGCTCTGCAGCAGACTTAAAAGACAATCATTTAGCTAGAGAATCATTGGATATTTCTAGTTGACCTTGAACTGATAGAGATGAAAACAGCTAAAATTACCATTAAACGCTAAAAACCTCAGCTATGTTTAGTATAATATTATATATATATATATATATATATATATATATATATATATATATATATATATATATACTGACTGCTGGTGTTCTTAACGAAAAACTGACACAGAAGAAGCTGTTCAGATGCGACAAAATGCAGAATCTATTGATGTTTTTAAATGTAACTATCCAATGTGCTGTTTACAATGGTTTTATTACAGTACTGTCTGCAATGTGTTGTATTTGTATAAATGAGAGTTTGCTAAAAACCAAGCTCACCAGAGTTTCCTATTTAATAGGCAAATGACACACAGTAATGCAATAAAATATGGACACATACACACACATATACATATATATATATATATATATATATATATATATACACACACACCCTAACACGTATTAACACATACGTACACATACACAAACAAACACGTACATATACAAACACATATAAGTAGCCTCCCTACGCATAGGTATATATATATATATATATATATATATATATATATATATATATATATATATATATATATATATATATATTTATATATATATAAAAAGATAGAGTAGTAAAAATGGCATATTAGCATGAGGGGGCAATATATATATATTACATTCACATATACACATATAACTGTTGAATCATGGAGGGGCATTTAATTTAAAGAAAAGGTAAATGAAATTTTGATAATTATTTGTTTATATCCAATTATTAATGGCCAAAGTCTCTATCAATCAACCTAAACATCTATTCAGAGATGACGTCTTCTTCTCTGTGATCAGTTACAGTAGGTTACATAAAATAATAAATTGTTTGATTATACCCAAAACATTAGATGGGTCTGTTAACTAAGTTTTATTATAATCAGAGTGGAACGTAAGTTTGTGGGGGAGTTTAATAAGTTATAAAACATTGTCTGATTTCGTGTTTTAAAAAGTAACTGCCTTGCATTGTACAAAAGGCCAAGTATCTATATTATCAAAGACGCTAGATGTGTTTATTTTCGGAGGCGGAGAAACCTTTCAACAAGAACATTGTCCCTATTTCCAGTGAAGAAATGAGGCAGTACCGTTCCTGTCTGCTATGTTCAGGATCAGTAATTATATTATTGAACTAAACTACCACTGATTTATATTATGACATGTAAATATCTTAATGTTCTCTAAATAAATTACCAACTGATTAATGATTAAACAATTAAGAATAAGGCATTAAAAGGTCAGGCTCCGGGATTTGTGACAGAAATGCTTCAAGAAAAGGTTAACGCCCGAAAAACTTAGATTACCAGAAGAACTGATCCTTGCCGTGTTTAAATACAAACTCCACAAACATATAGATTGAATGCATTCAGTATTGCTGCGACAACATCATCGGATAATGTTTATTAGACATTCTAACTCACTTACTGTTTATAAACAACATGTTAAAACATTTTTATTTTTAAATAAGCTTTTAATTGTTAGTGTACTCATTATATTTAGTTATTTTGTTAACGATATTTCTCTTATATTATATAGCGCCCAAGAACAGTTTTACCTGTTTGTTGTATATATATATATATATATATATATATATATATATATATATATATATATATTATATATATATATATATATATATATATGCATTATTATATATAAAGTTTATGGTAGGAGGAAGAATTATCCGCTGGAATCGTCTTTCTCTACAACAGGCAACTCTAAATATTTATTTAAAATGTTTTATTTTTATGAAGACAGTTATGTACATGGCTGCTTAATAGTGAACTTTAATTGGTGATTTTTTATTGTGGTTTGTTAGGTGTTTTATTTTATGGAAGTTCATCAGAAATAGTATTTGTTTATTTATGTAGTACGACTATACAAGTATATCTTACTACAAAATGTTCTGAACTGAGTATATACATTATATTGTATTTTACTAGTTTTTTTCTTCTCTTTTCCAGATAAGATGCCACCTGGTAGACCTATAGTATCTGACTGTAATAGTGAATATAAAAATGTTGCAAGTTTCATCGACAGTATTCTTAAACCACATGCCTTCTTATATAAAAGATACCTACGATTTTGTAGATAAAATTGCAAAGCTAGTCATACCTGATGGATGCTTGCTTATAACATTAGATGTTGAGAGCATGTATACAAATATTGACCATGCTAAAGGGCTTAATGCAGTGAGTGTATGACGGTATAATGCAACTCCTTGAATTATCATTAAAAAATAACGATTTTCTCTTTAACGGGCAATGGTATATTCAGGCCGCTGGCACTTCAATGGGCCGGGATTGGGCTCCTCATTATGCCGACATATACATGGCTAAATTTGAGAAGGAGGCCTTATATAAAGCAGCTTTAAAACCACATACATACCATCGTTATTTAGATGACGTATTTATTGTGTGGCCCACGGAAAAAAGGCTTTTTATGGATTTTTGGATAGTTTAAACAATCACGAACCACCGATTAGATTTAAAGCTACATTAAATAAGCAGAAAATTGATTTCTTGGATACAACCATATTTAAAGATCCAGAAAATGAAAATGGATTATTAACAAAGGTCTTCTTTAAATCGACAGACACTCATCAGCTCTTGCATAAGGATTCCTTTCACCCTAAACATACGTTTCAAGGAATCCTAAAGTCTCAGATCGTTTTTTAAAGGATTTGTTCACAAATTACAGATTTTGATGAAGCATGGCAGATATTGTCTCATTCATTATGCAAAAGGAATTATTCAAAAAGATGGCTACGCCATATTAAAAGTAAAACTGTCCCTGAACTACAAATACAACAACGTCGTATTAATCCGACTAATCCTACAAATAGTCAGTGGTGTTCAAAACCATGTGGGATTAGCAGATGTAGATCATGCGAGATATTGTGTTCTTGTCACAATATCATAAGTACAGTTACCAATAAAACACATGGAATAATAGGCAATTTAAACTGTAGCTCATCTAACATAGTATATATCTGTGAATGTTTACGTTGCTCTAAACAGTATGTAGGCGAGAGTAATGGCGAACTTCGTATTAGAATGAATGGCAACAGATTTGCGATTAATTCAAAAGTGATGTCTTCTGCGTTATTCACGCATCTTCTAGAACATACACGGATAAATAAAGACTTACCCGAACCATCTCTAGAAGATTATGATTTAATTCCGATTGAGCAGTTACCTACTACAGGTTCATACACTCAAGACAAGATAAATAGATTAATTCGGGAAACATTTTGGATAGATACCCTAGGTACATTAGAACCGGGAGGTCTTAATAAGAAAAGATATGAAGATGTTATAAAACCTATACAAAATGAGGACGTTGTCCCATTTGTGTAATTTTAAAAAACCAACATAGCAGGAAGAATAATTAAAAAAAATTATAAAATTCTCCAACAGAAAGAAGTGTTGAATGATTATGAATATAGAATTATCACAGCTTATTCTAAACACAAAATCTAGCTGGTTCCTTGGTTTCTAGCAAAATGTAGGAAAACGTTATATTTAACAATGTCTCCTGGAGATCTGAATAGGTTTTCTTTTAACACATCTCCAGTAAAACAACTTAAACCCAATTATAACAATTATCAGCCCTAGTAATTACTTTAGTAAAACAAAGCAATATTTCCTGAAGTAGATCTCAACCGAAGCTGCAACAAACATTCATTACTGAGAGCAGTTAGATTTCAGTACACACAGTTAATTACTATTAATATGTGTATTTTGGTATCTTTGCAGCTATGAAAGAAAAATTGGAAAGCTGGTTTATTTTCAATTACTCTAATCAAAACAGTTGTTTTGATTATAGTAACAGCGCTTCGTTCTAGACAAAGACTACAAAGGTTAACAGTTTCTAGATTCTAGTTTGAAATTTAAAACTAGCTAGGGAATTATGGTATAAATATTGCTGGCAAAGTAAACTCTTTAGACACATGCACTTGATAAAGGTTTCTTATAACCGAAATTAGTCGTGCTATTTTGGGCTGAGTGAAAATACTATTATTTCTGCTATTGTCGGAGGTATTAGAATTATTATCATAATAGATATTATATGTACTGATATATATGCTTTATTTCCAGTTATAGCTGTGTTATATATGTACTAATAAAAAAAAAATATTTAGGTAGTAGTCGTTTGGTCAAATAGATCAAGTGGATAGGCGCTTTAATTTAGATCCCACCACACCTAACTGCATATACTTAGGGACGCTAAATTAAGCGTGAATGAACGTTCCCTTAGTGATGAACGGAAACGTATGAGGGTTAGCTGTTAGGTTCGAGTAAATCATAGTATTTAGTCAGGTTTGAGATGATATTTCGTTCTAGTCCAGTAATAATCCATTGTGCAGTATTGCTACTTTGTTTTTATTTTAGTTAAATCGCTTCAGTGAGTCCATACTGAGTTAGTGTACATTCTCTTTGTTATGAACAAACTGTAATGTTTGTTAACACGCTGAGGGTATATAAGGCTTAGATTTTTACTTAGGTTAGAGAAACTTCGACGACAGACCAGTCGGATGTGTATTGATACATGGTTCATATAGGTAGGGTTTATTCAGTTATTCGAACCCAGGATAAAGCTGCTGAAGTCAGCATCTGAAGTGTCGAAATGTTTTATATACAGGTTTCTTTTGGACCACAGAAAATTACTGTTGAATGTAAACTGTGGTGTCAAAATAGTTTATGATATGTATGTAGCAAGTCACCATTGAACCACACGCACGTATTGTTTGCTGCGAGCTGTGGTATCAAATGGTATGTTTTTTACGTGCTTCTGCTTTTTGTACGTAGCCTGCATGTAGCCGCTTTCCTGTGGGCGTGACATATTTGTCGCGTACGAAAAGCGAATTAGCTGGTTCCCACAGGCTGATGAGTAGACCATACACATGCTTAGGTATACGCACACATTTATCAATATGTGGAGGTATGGAACATTTTATTTTTAGATTAATGTATGTATAGTTGTATTTAGATTTATGGAGGTAGGTCTCGAAGGATGTTTAGATATGTTGATGCTCTGTGCCTGTTGCCTCTTTATATGTACCCTAAAACGCACAGTGCACGTGCCAGACATCTTATCTATTTCCATCCAGATTCCTTATTACACCAATGTAAGAAAGTTGTGCCGTTATTACAACATGTTTGAGTCTATTAGCTTTGCTATGTATAATGTAGAATCTATATTGTTGTTCTCTTATGTGGTCTGGCAAACGACCTATTAATTCATATAATGCTGCTTGATGGATTTATATTCCTGGAGTCGTTTGTTACTCCGGCAGGCATCTCCATGGGTATTAAGCTGTGGACAGAGTTTTTTCCCATATTATGCGTAATTAGGTTACACTGATATAGGAAATTTGTTAAATGTATAGCTATTATAATCCCGACGTGTCATTTGCAGTATCGGATATATGCCTGAAATCCGCTGTTCTCGACCATGGGTCAAATAGATCAAGTGGATAGGCGCTTTAATTTAGATCCCACCACACCTAACTGCATATACTTAGGGACGCTAAATTAGGCGTGAATGAACGTTCACTTAGTGATGAACGGAAACGTATGAGGGTTAGCTGTTAGGATCGAGTAAATGATAGTATTTACTCAGGTTTGAGATGATATTTCGTTCTAGTCCAGTAATAATCCATTGTGCAGTATTGCTACTTTGTTTTTATTTTAGTTAAATCGCTTCAGTGAGTCCATACTGAGTTAGTGTACATTCTCTTTGTTATGAACAAACTGTAATGTTTGTTAACACGCTGAGGGTATATATAAGGCTTAGATTTTTACTTAGGTTAGAGAAGAACTTCGACGCCAGATCAGTCGGATGTGTATTGATACATGGTTCATATAGGTAGGATTTATTCAGTTATTCGAACCCAGAATAAAGCTGAGGTCAGCATCTGAGGTGTCGAAATGTTTTATATACAGGTTTCTTTTGGACCACAGAAAATTACTGTTGAATGTAAACTGTGGTGTCAAAATAGTTTATGATATGTATGTAGCAAGTCACCATTGAACCACACGCACGTGTTTGTTGCGAGCTGTGGTATCAAATGGTATGTTTTTACGT
This sequence comes from Paralvinella palmiformis, assembly GCA_025642065.1. NCBI lineage: Eukaryota > Metazoa > Annelida > Polychaeta > Terebellida > Alvinellidae > Paralvinella > Paralvinella palmiformis. Next base: position 453,422 of record JAODUP010000488.1, read on the forward strand.
GCTTCCGCTTTTTGTACGTAGCCTGCATGTAGCCGCTTTCCTGTGGGCGTGACATATTTGTCGCGTACGAAAAGCGAATTAGCTGGTTCCCACAGGCTGATGAGTAGACCATACACATGCTTAGGTATACGCACACATTTATCAATATGTGGAGGTATGGAACATTTTATTTTTAGATTAATGTATGTATAGTTGTATTTAGATTTATGGAGGTAGGTCTCGAAGGATGTTTAGATATGTTGATGCTCTGTGCCTGTTGCCTCTTACTATGTACCCTAAAACGCACATTGCGTGCCAGACATCTTATCTATTTCCATCCAGATTCCTTATTACACCAATGTAAGAAAGTTATTTCGTTATTACATGTTTGAGTCTATTAGCCTTGTTATGTATAATGTAGAATCTATATTGTTGTCCTCTTATGTGGTCTGGCGAAACGACCTATTAATTCATATAATGCTGCTTGATGGATTTATACTCCTGGAGTCGTTTGTTACTCCGGCAGGCATCTCCATGGGTATTAAGCTGTGGACAAAGTTTCCCATATTATGCGTAATTAGGTTACACTGATATAGGAAATTTGTTAAATGTATAGCTATTATAATCCCGACGTGTCATTTGCAGTATCGGAGATATGCCTGAAATCCGCTGTTCTCGACCATGGGTCAAATAGATCAAGTGGATAGGCGCTTTAATTTAGATCCCACCACACCTAACTGCATATACTTAGGGACGCTAAATTAGGCGTGAATGAACGTTCCCTTAGTGATGAACGGAAACGTATGAGGGTTAGCTGTTAGGATCGAGTAAATGATAGTATTTACTCAGGTTTGAGATGATATTTCGTTCTAGTCCAGTAATAATCCATTGTGCAGTATTGCTACTTTGTTTTTATTTTAGTTAAATCGCTTCAGTGAGTCCATACTGAGTTAGTGTACATTCTCTTTGTTATGAACAAACTGTAATGTTTGTTAACACGCTGAGGGTATATATAAGGCTTAGATTTTTACTTAGGTTAGAGAAGAACTTCGACGCCAGACCAGTCGGATGTGTATTGATACATGGTTCATATAGGTAGGATTTATTCAGTTATTCGAACCCAGAATAAAGCTGAGGTCAGCATCTGAGGTGTCGAAATGTTTTATATACAGGTTTCTTTTGGACCACAGAAAATTACTGTTGAATGTAAACTGTGGTGTCAAAATAGTTTATGATATGTATGTAGCAAGTCACCATTGAACCACACGCACGTATTGTTTGCTGCGAGCTGTGGTATCAAATGGTATGTTTTTACGTGCTTCTGCTTTTTGTACGTAGCCTGCATGTAGCCGCTTTCCTGTGGGTGTGACATATTTGTCGCGTACGAAAAGCGAATTAGCTGGTTCCCACAGGCTGATGAGTAGACCAGACACATGCTTAGGTATACGCACACATTTATCAATATGTGGAGGTATGGAACATTTTATTTTTAGATTAATGTATGTATAGTTGTATTTAGATTTATGGAGGTAGGTCTCGAAGGATGTTTAGATATGTTGATGCTCTGTGCCTGTTGCCTCTTTATATGTACCTAAAACGCACATTGCACATTGCCAGACATCTTATCTATTTCCATCCAAATTCCTTATATGTAAGAAAGTTGTGCCGTTATTACAACATGTTTGAGTCTATTAGCTTTGCTATGTATAATGTAGAATCTATATTGTTGTTCTCTTATGTGGTCTGGCGAAACGACTGATTAATTCATATAATGCTGCTTGGTGGATTTATATTCCTGGAGTCGTTTGTTACTCCGGCAGGCATCTCCATGGGTATTAAGCTGTGGACAGAGTTTTTTCCCATATTATGCGTAATTAGGTTACACTGATATAGGAAATTTGTTAAATGTATAGCTATTATAATCCCGACGTGTCATTTGCAGTATCGGAGATCTGCCTGAAATCCGCTGTTCTCGACCATGGGTCAAATAGATCAAGTGGATAGGCGCTTTAATTTAGATCCCACCACACCTAACTGCATATACTTAGGGACGCTAAATTAGGCGTGAATGAACGTTCCCTTAGTGATGAACGGAAACGTATGAGGGTTAGCTGTTAGGATCGAGTAAATGATAGTATTTACTCAGGTTTGAGATGATATTTCGTTCTAGTCCAGTAATAATCCATTGTGCAGTATTGCTACTTTGTTTTTATTTTAGTTTAATCGCTTCAGTGTGTCCATACTGAGTTAGTGTACATTCTCTTTGTTATGAACAAACTGTAATGCTTGTTAACACGCTGAGGGTATATATAAGGCTTAGATGTTTACTTAGGTTAGAGAAGAACTTCGACGCCAGACAAGTCGGACGTGTATTGATACATGGTTCATATAGGTAGGATTTATTCAGTTATTCGAACCCAGAATAAAACTGAGGTCAGCATCTGAGGTGTCGAAATGTTTTATATACAGGTTTCTTTTGGACCACAGAAAATTACTGTTGAATGTAAACTGTGGTGTCAAAATAGATTATGATATGTATGTAGCAAGTCACCATTGAACCACACGCACGTATTGTTTGCTGCGAGCTGTGGTATCAAATGATATGTTTTACGTGCTTCCGCTTTTTTGTACGTAGCGAATTAGCTGGTTCCCACAGGCTGATGAGTAGACCATACACATGCTTAGGAATACGCACACATCTATCAATATGTGGAGGTATGGATCATTTTATTTTTAGATTAATGTATGTATAGTTGTATTTGTATTTAGATTTATGGAGATAGGTCTCGAAGGATGTTTAGATATGTTAATGCTCTGTGCCTGTTGTCTCTTTATATGTACCCCTAAAACACACACACACACACACACACACACACACACACACACATATATATATATATATATATATATATATATATATTCAGTAAGGTTCTAAATTGCTGAAATATTAAAAGCAACCTTTTTTATTTATAAATATGGCACTTGAATTCCAACTTACAGACATATATCACACAAGATAAAATTAAACACAAGATAAAATTATTAATTAATTATAAAATTACTGATACATGAAAGTCTTTACCATTCATCACATATATCCTGATCGTATTTCACATATTTGAACCACTCAGTGGGCACAAATGTGAAGGCTGGTTCATCAACGTTAAAACGCAAGAACGGCTCAACTAGGTGTAGTCCATTTAGAGCATCTGCATAGTACACGGCCTTAAGGAAGCCCTAGTTCAAGAAGTATCTAACAATTCCGTCTAAGTCGTAAGTGACATGTTCGTACTTCTGCAAGAAGTATGCCATGTAATCAGCATGATAGAGATTAATTGTACGGGTCCATGTCAGGCGATTGTAGCTTATTTCTTTTCAACTGTCAGACTTGCTTTTCCCTTTCTGCATCTTCCCTAATTGTGGAATTGCACAACACAATTTTATGTCCATGTTTTGATCTACTTCCCATCGACAATGTTTTCGCAGGTCTTCTTTCGATTATTCCTCTGCATATCATTCCTGTTAACACCATGTTAAAGGTACTTGCGTATTGAACAGTCTTTCAGCCTTTATCTTGAACCCTTTGGCTCGTTTGGGGAAACCTTCATTTGGTCTTTGTTTTATTTGTTTGGATCCAAGTCGCAAATTTCCCATATAACTTCAATGTGCGCTTCTCGATGTATCTAGTTTAGATTGTGAAGTAGCCAGTGTCAACTAGCTGTGGTATCATCTTCGCTGCTTAACCTCTAGAGCGTTGTGCATGATCAGAACGCTTTGGTTCTAGCAATAGGAGGTCAATGGGAAACCTCAGTATTTTCTGTGTACATATTAGCACCAAGTGTCTTTCTCGACGGTGTTCTGTTGCAGTAGCCATTATTGCTTAGCATCTAAATCCATGATTCGATGATGACTTAATGACTAAGCCTACATGTACAAGTGGTTTATTTTAAGCTAAGCAGGGTATGACTTTGCTAAAAATATGGAAAACAATTAATCAAGTTGCACCACATCGGCTCCAGATATATTCATGCCACATATTCTGCTAGAAGAATCAGTGTTTCGGCTTTCTTCCACCATTACTTCCAAATTAATTAACCATTTCAATAGCAAATTTGTTGTAGTTAATACCTTACCAATATAAGGAAAATCCCCAACAAATAGTTTTTCATACCAGCGTCGTATTGCATGGATGAAAGCAGATTATATACCTGAAGCAATTATCTGTTCTGATTAACATGGTACCTCTCACAAACATAGAGAAACTGCCTCTTATTGGCATAATCAACCTTGTAGAGGTCGTCATGGAGTAATTAATAAACTAATTAACTTATCTTTAAACAACAAAAACGGAAAATATTTATTCTTCAAGGAATCCAGCAAACATTCTACATGTCATCCATGTTGAGCTTTATGTTTTGTTTTAGAGGTACCGTTTTAGTGTCGAATGGAATTTGTTGTTAATGATAGTCAAATCTTTTATTTGTAATCCGTGGACAAACCTTATCATATAAAATTGATAGCCTAGTAAATTTATTTAGATGAACTATCTTAGTTTCATTATCTTCTAATTAATTTTAAATAACCACTTTAATTATCCCATAAAACGATTGACCAGTTTAGATTGAAAATTGTTTTCCAACTTTGACGGTCCTAATTTGGAGCAATTATCATAAATAGAATCAAATATCAATAATTTACTTATTCCGATTCTTCATGGAAATGAGATCTTTAAATCTTTGTCAGGTGTCAGTAACATTTAAAACTCTATGATATCTGCTTAATACCCTATAGTTAACTGTGCAATTGTTCCAAGATGTTTTAGGTATATTGTATATACCAAACAATTAAGAAATTAACATATTGGAACATCGAATAGTCAACCTTTAACATCAGATGCAATATTCCGAAGTGACGCTCATTTTCAGTGAATGTTGTTTCAAATGAAATTGAAAATGATCAAACATATTATGCGAATAATTATATGGCTAAATCATAATACTACGGGACTTGAAAGATAATCATTATTTATTTCCGAAAGTAAACTTAACAAGCTGTGATTAAGGAAGTTGTTACACATGTGGGGGTGATGCTCGGAAAGATTTATCGCCAGTTGTTTAGATGGTAAATTAACAAGTCTATATATATATATATATATATATATATATATATATATATATATATATATATGTATATATCAGGTAAACATTCATTGAAAATGATCAGAAGCTCCTAGACATGACAGATTTGAGATATTCTGTTTGACCTCCTCAGTAGCTGTCTGGATCCAGTGTATACATTACTGATATGAAACATTCCTCTATCAATCAGATGAACTCTGGTATGGTCGATTTATTCATAGCTTTATAGAACAATGTATTAACCTATTGGTAATGTACCTGTCATAGTGTACATCCAAGCTATCAGTATGGATATAGTGCTAACATCACTGATAATAGCCTGCTATCTAGTTGAAGTATTAGTATTATTATCATTCAGACAGACAATCATTAGCATCTTGCACTAAAAAGACAAATACATTCTTTGCTGAAGACTTCCATTTGTCATTATTAGAGAGGGGAAGCTTGAACTAATGTAAAATAGAATATGTAATTGGAACCAAAAGTTAAATATGTTGTATACATATATCACTGGATTATCTCAGATATTTAAAAATTACAAAATCTCTATGTTGTTGTATAGTTCGTGAATTATATTTCTAAATAGGCAGTATTACCATACAGTATATCTACATGGTTCTGATTACCGCATTGTAATCACATCTGTAATCAATGGAGAAACATAGACCTGATGATTGGCTTTATTATTCCGGGTTATAATTTTGCCGAACGAAGCCTTTGGCATCGACATGCTGACAGTCTTCAATCCAGGTCTGTACACGATCAAACAACTTAAATCTTTGATCATCTTCTCCGGTCTTTGATATTCCTTCGGTGTCTCTGATGCTGACAGTACTCGAACTAAGGAACGACCGCCCCCCATCAGAACTGCCGCTCTTTATCGCCCCCTGATAAAGTACTCGTGATCTGAACAGAGGAGAGTAGGTCCTTGCCTGAACATCCGAGGCGTCCCGATGTTCCTCACAGAAGGCCATAGCTTTCGCGTTGGCGATGTCGCAGTCGATACGCGATTTACCCTTGAGCTTCTCGAGATAGAATGGGATTTGATGCCGTTTCTCGTAATGTCGATATGTGATGATTTCCGACGGAAGTGGTGGGTGTCGATATATTTTTGGCCTGCCCACTCCGCGCTCTACCAATTTTTCGATCAGTAAATCGGGAGTTATTCGCTGTTTGTCCGATGTTTCCGGAATACATTTATCTCTGTCGAGCTTTCGGATGCCGTCCACTGTCGTTCGTGGTCTTTGCGGTGGTCGTGACCCGGAAGTGGATTGGTGTGTGGCCACACACGGTGAAAAAGTAGATTTATTGCCAAATCTCAAAGTCGTAAAATAACGATTCAGTCTTGTAGATGGCTGACCATTGACCGTCTGAAATAATCATAAGGAAATAGGTTGATGAAGCTGAGAATTAATGAACAATTGCTTTGTTCAACATCAATGATTATCGTATTTGGGACTTAAGGCCAAATGATTACCGCTGTAGAGAAATGAGCGATCAAATGAAAGTAAATCTCTGAATGAAACATTGCATAGATTCAAATAAAATCGTTATTCACTCACATCACCAGGAGCTGCATAAATATAGTGTTTTATCAGTTGGATCAGGAACGCATTATTTTCTTTGTTCGGATAGAATCGAGCATATATTGCTAGCTATCGACTTACCTTGTCTGAAAATGTTACTGCGGATTGCGGGTTTATCCGTTTGTACAGGATGGATCCTTGGCGATGAAACTGTGTACTTGGACCGTAAAAGGCTGGATTTGGTGCTGAGGTGATAACATTGACCGCCATCTCTTTGAATATTTATATCTGAGCCAGAAGGAGGTGGACGACTAGAAAGTACACCAAGTCACCACAAATAGACAAATTGATGAACTTGAAAATATCATCAAGCCATAACAGTTAAATCGCGTCGATACATCCCTGGTGAGTGTCTAAACCTGGTGGATCATCCAGTAGCATACCTTCTTGGAAACACAGAAACCACAGAAAAGGAATATTTGTAGATTTTCGGCTAAAACGATCACACATAGTTAATCAACTCGGCTTATACCTCTTCGGTTTGTGTTTCATCAAAACTGAATTGTTGACTAATATTCAGCACAATTTGTTGACTACTTAATAACGCGTTATCAGACAGTTCACAGATTGGAGATTGGTTGATATTTGGCCGATTATGTGACGTTCAGTCAACACCTGCACTTCGTACTGAGATTATTCTCTCAGCACTGCGCTGAATAATATATGCGAGTATGATCAATATTGTTGTTTACCTTAATGTAATCAAACTGTCCAGTAATGGAAATTATTAGACTTTCATCGGTTACGTTACTTACCAATAGCAAATAATTAAACATGGCCACAGTAACTATCTACATGACTACGTCTAACACTGCCAAGTTACTTTAAGTTGAATATCAGGTTTCAGGGTGTTAGAAGTAACTACATATATATATATATATATAGATAGATACTCCAACCAATATGATTCAAAGATCTATTAGAGTAACATTTGTGTATGGCAAGCTAGAAATAACGATGTGAGCTAGATTAATGAGTATTAATTAAACAATACGTCTATCATTAGATAGGATTAATTATTTACAATAATAAACAACAATAGTCTATCTGTTGTGTTTATTTGGTGTTATCAGGTATTGCTGAATATCGGTTCTCATAAGTCAATGGTTCGGATAAGAGTTTCACGAGTCTATTGACACGACTTGAAGTTCTGTATAAAACAGGCAACTGACTCCTAAGAAGTTCTATTACCGAACATCTGTGAAGGTGCGAGAATGTGTGAGTATGTGGTCATGAGCGTGAGTTGACATCGAAACTAGCGTAGTAGTTTACTGTGAAATGGAAATAAGTCTGGCTTATATTTCTGGCTCTTTACAAGGATATTTTCACAACTAAAGTTAAGAAGTGTGGAATAATAATAATAATAATAATAATAATAATAATAACAATAATAATGTGGATATTATAAAAGACCAATCAATATTATTTATTAATGAAGTAACATTTATGAGGTGTGGTTTTAGTAACCTTCTATGATGAGGCACTTCTAATTTGCGGCGGTGACCTATTTAATGGAGTCAGAAATGTCACGCAGAAGGCGATATCGTTGTATGACCTGAGCCGACATAAAAGTAGCTCAAACAGTAGCTGTCTTAATTATATGAGTTATCTGGATTACTCTTTGATGGAAACGAGTTAAAATAGATATTTAAGTAGCACTCTGTTGATAGATTTATAAGTTATTTATAAACTCTTTAAATGAATATGATGTCTAAATAGTTTCAACTGTTGTCATAATACAATCATTTGCAAACGTTTAAAACCAGACATGGTTAAAAATCATTCCGTCAAATAAATGTTGTAGAACATAATTGAAACTTAAATCGTCCAAAAGTCTCAGTGTCTCTACCTTTGTGTATTTAGTGTGCCCTTCGTTGGTGTTAATGGTCGCCTCGATAGAGTGTTTCAAGACTTGGGCGGTTGATTGTTGTTTGTCTGATAACTTATCTTTCATTATAGTTCACGTGTTCTCAATAGGATCTGGTCTGTTTCCAGGCCATGCAGGTTACTTTGCTCTCCTTTGGGAAGTCAGTGACTACCTTGGATAGATGACAAGGAACACAATCTTGTATGAAAAACCTACATTTGTGGATTTCTATATGCAGTATAATCTCTTCCCTCAGTAACTTCACGTACCTAGATCGTTCATAGCGATGGGCTATTCATTGTGGCTGCTGTATAATTCTCTTCAAATCGTTTCCTTACTGGCCGCCTATCTTGTTTCTTGGAAGGCATTAACTGTTGGATGGTCGATTTAATTGAGATTAACACTTACTTCCACTGAAAGAGAATCCAGTGGCGATGTCGTGTAGCAAAGTGAATTCTCTTTTTTCCTTATTGGTGTCAAGCTTGGCTTCTGGCACTAAAGCCTAAATTACTTTTTGATACGTCTCGAAACAAAACTGAGACTGAGACTTATTTCCGTACAGTTTAAGAATCAAGCAGCGCGAATTTATTAATAAAAATATGATCTGATATAATGTGATGCCATATCGTAAAACTCTTTAAATAGTGCCAGGTCTTAAACTTTTGCAATTGATCTAATTTTTGGAATATTTTGAATCGTCCGTAGCTAAATATTACCAAGGAAATGCAATGTTCAAAAATCCCCTAGGACGAGATTCATCGTCAGACATGATACTTAATGCCATATCGTTGTGTGATAATATCAAAAGGACATCTGCATATTGTAAAAACTAAAGGGAGACAACAGGAACCCTGTGATATATCTTATACTGAGAATAGACCATTAAACATGAACAGATACTCTTTGTGGGGCCTTGTTTAAAACTGAAACTGAAACCATTTATGTACTGAGGTACCTAAATCTAGAGGAAGGCATCCCATGATTAAATATGGAGTAGTTAAGTCCACAAGTGTTAATAATATTGGTTTACTTCAAACAATTGAAATCATAATGTCATTTTATCTGATACAAGACTGATTTGGTGCTATGACATGCAGGCGATCTTGTGTCATTGAGATTTGGCTGTTAAAGAGTTATTTTATTAATGGTTTTACTGGGGGAGCTTTGATATAGGTAAGGTATAGAATCAGCTGTATTAAAATCATTTCATCATTTCTATTGCTTTGCATATTCTAAATTATAAAATGGACCAGGATCTCTCTTAGTCTTTTGAATCCATACCTTCCGAACTTCAATATCCGTTGGGAAATGATGAGACGATAAAATAATATATTTCCTAGAATCAGACAAGCAACCGGGTACGCAATAGTGAGCCATCTCGTGTATTCTTAAAAAAAACATATATTGTTAGAGTAGAGACGTTAGTGAGAATGCTAGTTTAGCCTCGCCTTAATTTTGCAATCACGACGCATTCATATCTTATGGAAACGAACTATAAGGAAGGCCTCCAGAGTTTTTAGCAGATATTCCGATTATACCGTGAAGAATATCATATCGCTTTTCCTGCAAATCGACAGCTTAGGTCAGAACTTGCCACTCACTCTCCAATTCCTACACTCACTCACTCATCCACTCACTGTGTTGCTGTTCTTTGATTTATGTCTGAGGGTTAGAAAACCTTGAAGTTAATCCCTCAAAGTTTGTGTTACCATCTTGTCGGAGGCACCCTCGTAGTACAGATTATGGCTACGTCTAATCGGATGTTTCATCCAATAAGCATATTTCATTAGTTAGTAGCCATCGTTCATTTTGCCCAAGATCATTTACACATTACCTTGATCTGGTAATTTACAATGATCGTGTTATGGCTACTGAAGGCCATTCTGACAGTATCTCCGTTTTGTCCAAACCCTGGTTGCTATTATATAGTGGCTAGTCCTTCTACGATTATATGATTGGCAGAGGGATAACACTAGTTTAAAAGCAAATGTTTTGATAGTCCTGAAAGGGCATGACTAGATGGCGCATCAATTACGTCAACTAACAACTATTCGGTAAAGAGGTTTTTACTATGGCAATTATATATTGTGAAGGCAGTGTATTTATGCAGTGAGTGAGTAAATAATAATAATAATAATAATAATACGTGGCATATATATATATATATATATATATATATATATATATATATATATTGCCTATCCTTCTAGATAGCTGCTCTAATGCGCTTTACAGTATTATTTTACCTGAGTCAGACCTCTCTGAATCCAACACACACATCGATCCCCAAGAATCCTACGGCGCATGCTGCCATTATAGGCGCAGAGCATTACTGAGACACAACGCAATCACGTCCTATGAGGTTCTCATTTCTGGTAGCGTGTTGGATCACAGATCACTACCACCCGTGTTCGAATCTCGGCGTGAGCATATCTGAAGGTTGTTTCATCTTTGACTTCGTTTCATTACCTTTGGAAGTCCGTCGGCCCATTTAACCTACCTTGTGCACAAAAGTGGCCGTAAAAGTCAATCATCATTTCTGGCTGAGTCAACCAGTCTCCACATGACAGCCTTCGGTTATGGGTCTTACAGTCTAGTTAACTGTGCCATCATGAGTACTCTGATTAGAAGATACCTGAGGAATGAGACGATCTGGTCGTTGTCTTTTACTGGAGGGTGAAATATACCCTTGATACATGGATCTATCGTACACTAAATGAACCAAGTCGAAAACAATATCCATCTTTCACGATTTATGAAGATATCACATCTGACCTTTTAATATACATTGTCCCTCAATGCATCCAGAGTTTTATTATATTTCTATTATTATTATTATTATTATTATTATTATTATTATTATTATTAACTCTATCAATTCTAGAAATGACTAAATTCCTAAAGGTCACAGTTACAATAAACTAGACACTAAGCTTGTTATAATTTCTACCAATGAGAATGCTCTTTTGTCTTTGAGAGATGTTTAATAACGCGGCGGATTACTATACAACAATAGATATTTAAGTCGAGATTTTTAAAATAATAAATCCGTCATTAGCTATTGAAGCTAATCAGATTAGGGACATATAATCAAGCATATATTCACTAGGGAATGAAAATCGAAAACAAGCCCCATTAAAGTTCAATGCCATGACCTGTATATGCGCGTTGCCGTGCGTTACTAACTGCACCATAGGGACACATCTCCCTAATTAAAAAACAAATGGCAGAAAAATCAATGTGATGTGACTGCGGATTAAGAAAAGGAAAACCGTCACCCGATCAAAAAATAAATAAAATAAATATGATAGAAATAAGGAACACCTCTCTATCATGTTACATCAAACATTAATATTCTGTAGGCATGTCTCAAATAATATATAAACCATTTAGATCGAGTTGATAGCATTATCTGAATATTAATTATAGGAATGCCTCTAATTAAATGATTGATCCCATTTAAGCTAAAAGATCGCAATTCTGCTGAGTCCCATACGTACTATTTATTGATAGCTAAAAGTTGTCAAAAATATATTTTTGGTATATTTATTCAATTTTATTATTAAAAATTTATGTAATGAAAATATTGTTAATCGCAACTATGATTGATAGCCGTTACAACAGATAACAGACTGTCATGATGTATAGTGGTAATACAAATAAATTATGTATTACGAATGTTATATGGTATTGGGAACATAAATATTTAATACGTCTAATTCTGGATATGAGTGAACCAATTGAAGACATCATCTTCACTATCCTGATCATTATGATAATCGTCGACAACACGCCAGTGATCTGAGAGTCCAAGATAAAATGTTTTCTGCGAATCAAAGAATACCTTCATACCAATGTAAAAAAGAATTAATTATTATTAAAAATAATGACTGTTGACTGTCTGATACTAAACTGTTCTATGGTGGACCATCATATACAAAGACTGTGTGAAACACTCTATATTTCATATATATTTAATCAGCTCACCCATTCATTCATTCTTGTAACTCCCACTAACCAACATTTCTACCAGTATATTATATATGTATATATATATATATATATATATATATATATATATATGTGAAACAGATGCTGACTAATATATAAAATTCGATTCCATATCAACACGAAACAGAAAAGATCTATTAAAACATGGAGCTGTATACCACGACTACTTGATGATAACGGCCAGGAGGTAGAGTTTTTAATCTACATAACTGTCCATTTTATAGAGGCAATATATAAAATACAACATGCGTTCCTGGTTCAGTAAGTAGACACAGACAATACTCAAACAATGCATTTTGTCAACAGGATATGTGTAAATAGATATGTGTAATCGATCCAGAAAACGGCCAAACAATGCTGGCTCATAGAACTGAATGGAAGCCAATAATTTAATTATTTATGCCTTTTCTCTGGCTGAATCGGTCTAGGTGCGAAATATTATGGTATTTAGATGTCACCATAGCACCACACCGGGACAGATAGACAAATACACACACATATACACAGACACAAATACTCGTACAAATACAGAGGGAGAGAGAGAGAGAGAGAGAGAAAGACCCACATTCGAAGAGGATGGAGAAATCAATAGCAAACAAACTGTCAGGTAGCTTTGCAAAACTGTCCAGTGTCAAACAAGGATGGTCAGAAAGCGGAAAAACGACAACTCAAAAGAAGCGAGACACAGCTAATGAGAGAATTCAAACATTTTTGACAGAAAGCACAATTCATGGGCTAGAAAAGCTTCACAAGACTCAGAGTAAGTCGCTTGCTGATTGTTGATATTTAAACGATCAGCTTTTCTTCCACTGAGAAAGCGAACATTCGCTCATTAATGCATTTTACGGTAACACACACACACACACACACACACACACACACACACACACACACACACACACACACACACACACACACACACACACACACACACACTTAAATATATATATATATATATATATATATATATATATATATATATATAAGAATAACTGAATTTGTGTCCTGGCGTTTGATCTATTGTATTGTGCCCATGAGAAACAACAGCGAAGGGAAAAGTTTGGAGCTAATGTAGAGCCAGGCATGATGGGAATCCTGTTATAAGACTTAGTGTATATAGATAGTCTGATGTCATTCCTGCGTCTATGTGTTTTCATGGAATTATGAGTTTTCAGTTCCGTAGAACTGTTAAACTTTCTTAGTGCCGAATGGAGTGGGCGAATAACATAAATCATACGTCAGAAGTGAATATCAAGTTGTATTGTTCAGGGATATAGTTGAAGCCGTGTACTTATCTACAACCTTGCAGTTGTAACAACATATACTGTGGCCCGTAGCATCGTTTGAAGAATGACAGACTAATAGGAGGATCACAACTTCGATCATTATTCTTTGGAAATATTAGCTGGCATTTCAGATTGAGTACCGGTACTGAGGGAATGGGAATATTTTTGTTTTCTTACATTTTCTGTTAATGTATGTGTATGAATGATTTTTGGATGCGATATATTTCAGTATTAAATACTATGTAAAATTGCTAGTGGTTCAATTTATTTTGTGACCACGTGACTGATTTGGAAACGTTACATGGATTTTGTTTTCGTTTTAGGTTCAGTTTATTATTACAGCCTAGAGTTAATCATCGGTCACCCCATTTGGCGGTGTAAAAAATTCTATTCAAGTGATATAATGTAAATATTTAGAATACCTTTGGTGATGGTTGTGAAGTAATTATGGTTGTGTTAGAGTCTATCGATTGCAATGAGAAATTAATTAATTCGGCATTTAGCCGCTTATCATTGCAATAAATTAGAGATAAGATAATTCTTTAAGTCTTACTTATCTTTGAGGCATCCAGATTTCTTATCTCTCTTTGCAAAAGTTTTTATTTATTTATTTATTTGTATAACTTTTTATTACAGATAAACGAAGACGGAGTGTTTGGTTTGTGACGGTGTTACTTGTGTGGACTTTTATCTGTATTCAGTTTAGTTTACTGATAAGCAATTTCATTTCCAATGAATCGAATATTGATTATAAAATAACTGATGCTAGACAATTGGAGTTTCCCTCGGTGACAATATGTAATGCAAATCCAATAAAGAAATCTGCACTAGAAGATTTAGCAGCCAACAATGTCCAGCTTCAAAACCTTCTAGCGCTCGGCGTATCTGGTGACACCAGGAAACGAAGACGAAGGAAACGTAGTAAGGTTTTTTTGTATTTTTACGACCATTTCCTTTAGTTAGTTACTCTCATTGTAATATCTTGCTATATATATTCGTGTTTAATCCCTAAGTTTGTTGTGAAAATATTATTCAAGGTCTTCAATTGGATAGTTGGTTCTCCTATGGTAATACGAATAAGGAGTACTTCCTCTCCACTACTAAGAAGAAATACACAGACGCAGATAAACAGTGTAAGACCAAAGGTGCCATGTTGGCAAAGATCGTCAGTAAAGATATGGCAATGGACTTCAGAAAAGCATATAATAATAAGATCTATATGATGGATTTAAACGACAAGAAAGAAGGTAACTATCTATTCTATAACATATATGTATGTACTAATATATGTATATGCGTACATGATTATGTCTGTGCGCGCGGATGAATATGCGGACATGTATGCTGACATGTATATTGATGACTGTGTGATAAGGATCAGGACTACTCGCGAACAAGAGATGGAGTATCACTCGCCGAGTTCAAACGAACATGGATAATAACGGATACATTTAGTTTTTCTGGCACTCTCTGGAAAGCCCAGTAGATATGTGTACAGCTGTAGAAAGTATATGAGAGTCCCTTCAGCAGCTGATTAATCTTTTTTGTAAGAAAACAAACTGTAAACGAAAAAGATACTATTTAACGGCCATTTATATACACAAGTAGGTTAGATAGGCCGAGCGACTTCCAAAGGTATTAATACGAATTTACAGATGAAACACTAATCAGAAATGTTACCGTAACACCTTAAGGTTTTACTCTATGTAATAAATTCCTGGTGTTTCTATTTAGTCGGAGGTTCATGATTATGAATGAACTCTTATTACCCTAGAGTGTACCCTGATAAACGATTAAGAGGACATAACATTAAGTGACCTAATCAACCCATTCACATATTCCTAAGATTTCCATAAATCTTGAAAAATAAAGAGTTGAATTCATGGATTTCTAGAATTTAATGTATTTTTGGACATTACTGATAATCCGTATTATGTGTTTATTTCGTGTATTAGAAGGTTTATTCAAACACAGTGATGGAAGTAACCCGATCTGGGCTTCATGGGCTCCTGGTGAGCCAGACAATGAGCATAACGGAAAGGAAGCTGACTGTACATCATTTGACAATATGGGTCTCAGAGATGCCATATGTTCTTACCCGAAACGATTCATTTGTCAGAGAAGTGAGTATTATAATAATAATAATAATAATAATAATAATAATAATAATAATAATAATAATAATATCATCATAATCATCATCATCATCATCATCATCATCATCAACATTATTATTATTATTATTATTATTATTATTATTATTATTATTATTATTATATAAACATCTATTCAACCCATTCCAAACGTCGCTTCATACCAGAATGTATGGAGGACAATACATTTTAGCAAACATACACATTACTTATAGAAAAAGCAGCGGAGCCACCAGTTTCAAGCACAACATCGTCGACAACGGCTGAATTGTCAATAAAGTCTGAGTTGCCAAAATCATCTGAGTTGCCAACAACTTCTGAATTAATAACAACGAAGTACGAGTTACCAAAAGTGTCTGAGCTAAAAACAAGTTCGAAGTCAACAGCAACGCCATCTATAGTCACGTCTAATACTAAAATAACAACAACAACAACAACGACCACAGTTACCGACGAACAATATAAATCAACATTATTTACGACGAGAGGACGTCATACGGAGTCCACTGTTTTTAAAACTGAATATACGAACATCAACTCATCAATAATAGATGATGTATTTACGAACGCCAAGTTCAGCCAGTTCACTGATACTCGTCGTTCAGAGTTTGTTACTACTAGAATGTTCCAGGCTCCAACCGAAGACCCATCACCGTCAACTACTGCAGAAGACCAGTATTACGGAACAGAGAAAGGTGTAGATCCGGATACGGATTTTGATCCGTGTCTAAAGGTTCGTTGCCAAAACGGTGGAACCTGTAAGGCGAAGGAGAAAAGTTATACGTGTGTTTGTACGGAACAGTTCCAAGGGCTTCACTGTGATCTAGGTATTTACTGTGTTAACAACTTTAGTAACAGTAAGGTCTATTGATGCTTGTTATAGATGTTAACGTTATCTTTCTGAATACTAATAGCTTGATAACATTGTAAATATGTGTATGTTGATATTAAGCATTATTTACCCTTCTAACAGATGTACCAGAAGACGGTGGGTGAGTTATGGATATCGATTTGCTAATTCTTACCCTTAATTATCTAACAACAAAAGATGACAATTTCCAGAGTTGCTCATCAACTATCTGATTAACATCACTGAAAACCTATCTCATTATCTGTTTTATGTATACATTATCGTTCGTGTCCCTTATTTGTGTGTTTATAACATTATTCCTTTAAATTTTGAAATCGACCATGAAGACACTTGCCAAATGTGTATTTTGCTTTCAGAGAAGTTGTGGCGTTCAAGAAAGCTGAGGCAGTTACTCGAATCATGTCAAGTCTGAGCGACGAAGATCGCACAAACATAGGTTACCAAGTGGAAGATTTGTTGTTCTACTGTAGATTTAATGGGAAGATGTGCAATTTGTCTTCGTAAGATTACGTTATTTGTTGGATTGAAGTAATGTTTACATTTTATAAAGATTTAATAGAAAAATTAATATTCTACAACGCAAACCAGACAATATAGTTCACCGCCGTGGACGTAATTACCACGAAGTAATGTAACCCCATTATTAATTTATTTCACACTGCAGCGACTTCAAGCTGATGAGCAACGCCTTTCTTGGAAACTGTTACACATTCAACAGCAAACAGCAAGCGTCCACAACATCGAAATATCTATCAACAATGTCAGGACGAAGACATGGTAAATAAAGCTGTCGCTTAATAATAACGTTGTGAAACCTAGATGTGGATCTTAAGAATTACTCTAGTCGCTGTCTGAGTCGAGTTGAACCTCTTACTGTGCCTTTCCTAATATGGAATTAGTAACCATGATCCTTAATGAACGATTTTTACAAATAAAACATAAACTAGATATTTTATTAATGAAAAATTATTTAGATTGTTGCCCTAAAGTATGAATTTAGTATTTGTTTGATAAATATTAGATATTAAAAGAAATTTTATAAAACGCCAATATTGGCTAAAATATGACTTTCAAAGGCTTTCCCAATATGAAATGTTCTTATATCAATAGGAAGTTTGCAAAGAACTCTTCCCTTACTGTTTCTCTAGGTGTGTTGTATCTGACTTTAGATTAAGAATGTTTCCAGATTCTAATATTATCTGGCGTCTTTTATCATTAGTTAGACCGATTATTAGAGCAGTTGTAACCGGGAACGTTGTATTGATTAGGATTGGAAGTTGGCGTGAACTTGGGACTGTCGGATGCTTTTAAGGCTGCCGATGGTGTGGCTGGAGCAGTTGTGGTGATCCATTCGAAAGACTCGATGCCGTTTCCGGAGGATTATGGTACTGTGCTGACGCCTGGCGTATTCAATGCAATCAGCATCAGGCTTGTTAAGCTGAAGAGACTGTCATTGCCTTATACCGACTGCATCAACCAAGATGTCGATGCTTCACTCAAGGATGCGTATGCTACGCTATATAATACAACATACAGCAAAACGGTATGTTAGTGTATAGTTATTTACCAGAAGAACCAAGTAGACTATTTATCTGAAACATTTATTTATTAATGGTAAACACATAATACGGTACCTAATTCACTGATGAGCTAAGTTATTCGTAACAAACCCCCCATATATAATTATGTATTGTTTGCCTGGACCCTAATTTGTGTCATAATATTAAAACGTAACCAAGAAGTAACTATCTGAAAAGACATCCTTTAACTGCAACCTCAAAAACTGTCAAATATTTTTTCTTTTAATAAATGTATACATTTTCCGATTTTGAAACCATAATTTAGAACTGAAAATAACCAAATCTATATTACTCGTTATCATACTGCTTGCTGTAAATTTCTTCCTTTTTTATAAATATATTAGTACAATATTAAATTACGCCAAATACATAGAATACATATTTGTTCCTGTTCCTACTCTATTTGCTATAATTTAGATTAAGACAAAATTCCCTATGCCTCCCAGCTTGAGAACATCTTACAGGAACTTGTTACATAGGAGGATTGTAACACCCTATGTATAAATATGTCAAATAATAGGGTGTTAATGATAACAATAATAGCATTCAGCAAATCAAGAATGGTGCTGCTCATATAATAACAAATGCTCGAAAATACGAGCAAATGAGTTACATTTAAAAAGAAATGCTCTATTCGTTTAGATAGGTTAATTACATTTTAAAAATATGTCAAAATATACCTGAAGATATGTGTGAACTCTTGATCAGTAGAAACTCATCCCGAAAGCTAAGGTCATCTAGCCAGATACTATTATAAGTATCCATGTCTCAGCTCAAGTCATATTACAGTTATGTGCTAAGGGCAGGACTCATTTTGTGGAAGAAATTGCCGATGAAGATTTGTAGTAAATTTGTTCGATGTTGACATAATCAAATTTCGAATTGTGTTTTAGATACGACTTTCAAGGATTTCATTTTAGACGACTTTGACTGGCTTCTATAAGTAAAGGCACTTTATAAAACTACATTATTATTATTATTATTATTATTATTAACATCAGGCGTTGTCAAGAAAGTTTAAATTCGTAGCACTAATCACTAGGAACAGACCCCCCTCCCCAATAATAAACGTATGCAATTAAATTGATTACACCAATTCCATATTTGTAGCTTTATCTTACTTAAAACTGGACAACAGATCAGAATCTCTGGAGCTTCTAAGTGTATCATCAAAAAGACGATTGGTATACACGAAGGCTGGCTGTCACACACCGACTATTACCAATAATAGAAACATGCCCTTAGACAGAGCATTTAACTATTTCTCTAATTTGTATTATTCCAATTACAATTATATATTATCATGTGGCTGACTATGTCTACTTTCAATTTAAGTATCTATAAATAGAGCTGAGAGGTTGTTTATTAACTTACGAAAATGTTTGTCTGTTGATTAACAATATTATTTGACAGGCTTTAATTACATGAAGTAAAATGTCATTAATAATTATTGCTAATTAAATTACTCATTAAGCAAATAATAATTTGGCAGAGCTTATTACTTCATAAAATAGTGTCGCTCTCCAAATAATACACCAGCTATATATATATATATATATATATATATATATATATATATATATATATATATATATAGTATTTAAATTAATGTGTATCATTAGTAAACTTGATTGTCTATTCGTTGCAGGATTATGAGTGGATGTGTTTCTGTCTATGAGTATTAACATGTGAGTGAAGTTTGTCCCTGATCTACTTATTACATGTTTGTGACATTATATCACTTTAGGGTTGCCAGAAGACATGCCATCAACGTCACGTAATAGATACATGTCAGTGTGCCCTACCTTATTACCCTAGATATGGTTTGACATTTGATGACAAGATCGTTTCGCTGTGTGACGATGACAACGAAGATGATAGTAAGTTAATTATTTTACTTTCTTTCAATTCTCACTTTTAAAATAATTATACTAATAATATATTTAAAACGAAATTTATTGAAACAACTGGAATGTTGTTAATAAATTGTGATTATATCACTAAAATATTTAAGCAATACATCTTAACAAAGCAAATCATTTATTGACATTTCTAGAACGTCACTGCGTTGTATATTTTTCTACTTGTTATTTCTAGATATTTGTTTGAGTCAAGTAGAGATGGCTCTAACAGACAACAAATTGAATTGTGACTGTCCGGATATTTGTCAGTAAGACAACATTGATATAATTAAAAGTAGAC
Organism: Paralvinella palmiformis; assembly: GCA_025642065.1. Taxonomy (NCBI): domain Eukaryota; kingdom Metazoa; phylum Annelida; class Polychaeta; order Terebellida; family Alvinellidae; genus Paralvinella; species Paralvinella palmiformis. The sequence goes on from JAODUP010000488.1 coordinate 474,095, forward strand.
AGCATTTAAACATAAACATTAGGTTATCAGTGACATTATAATTGTACAAGTAAATAACGCAACCCTAACTCAACCGTAACACAGCTCAGTTAATATTTACTTAACAAAGTGGTCTTAGTTTAGTTTACTGGATATATATATATATATATATATATATATATATATATATATATATATATATATATAAGAGAGAGAGAGAGAGAGAGAGAGAGAGAGAGAGAGTACTATTACCTGTTCAATGTAATAATTTACAATATTGCATTTGGTGTTTTTTTAGTGAGGATATTTACACTGCAACTAAATCAGCCAGCCAGTGGCCTACCCGGAAACGAATGGTAACATGTTGCTTTAATCATGACAACAATAAATTTAAATTTACATTGTAACGTGGTTAAAAGAAACAGCTCACCAATAAACACCTTAATCCTGTAATTGGTAATAATGTTTTTGTTTGTTCTCGACTAATAATAATTAATATTGATGTTTTGATTCGATATTTCGTTTTGGCTTCAGAACTCCATTATGGACACGATGAGGAAGATGTATCCAAATCAGTTTCCAGGCACCACGGATCATAGCGATCCCTATGTGGATGTAAAGATAATAAAACAGAGCTTCATGAAGGCGTCAATCTATTATGAAGATCTCAATCAGGAACTGGTCAGCCAGATTCCTGTATACACGGTGAGTGTCACAGATAGGCAATAAATGACAGTCTCACAGACAGTAAAGAAGGGCAAGTCCCGAACGTATGACGAACTCTTGGTCAATCTCTTTCAGGCTTTCCAGTTTGCTGGTGACGTCGGTGGCATGCTCGGCCTGTGGATTGGCTTCTCCGCTATGGGTCTGGTACAGCTCATCGAGTTTATTTTGCTGATAGTTTGGACCCAGATTAAAGCCGTCTGTTTCTGTAAATACAGAGTGGGAGCAAATGGCTAAAAGGAACCCTAGTCTTATGATACCATTAAGGTCGAAGAGTTAAGATGACGCTCTGCAGCAGACTTAAAAGACAATCATTTAGCCAGAGAAGTTGACCTTGAAGTGATATAGACAAAAATAGCCACTAGAAGTTTGCTATATCAAGAACGTCAGCTATAGTTAATTTAATAGCATCTATATATATATATATATATATATATATATATATATATATATATATATATATATATATATATATATATATACATATTGACTGTTAGTGTTCTCAACCTGAGCAAAGCTGGCGTAGAATCAGATCTTCAAATGCAACAACATGCAGGAATACATTGTTGTTTGCAAATTATGACTGCAGCTTGCTGTTTACAATAACCGTTGTTACAGTGTTGTTTGTAATATGTTGTACCTGTGTTGAAATCTTACCGTAGTATCATTTATTAAACCAAGATTGAGAGAGTTTTCTATTTCGCATTCACTCACGCACGCACACACACACACACACACACACACCACACACACACACACTCACACATGTATGGTTTTATTCAATTTAGTTTGGTTCGCTTTTTTAATATTTCGGTTTTATCATATTATTAGGTAATTATATGGCAAACTCTAAACTGATTTATGAGTTCTTCATTTATACAATGTTTAGCATTCATCGTCTCGTTCGTTATGTATAAAATATTGTCCTCCTATATATAACCTGTTAGCATCACGATTAAAGGGAAACCATTTAATAACATTTATATGAACTCCAAGATGTAATTGGCTTTCTTCTTTTTTCCTCATTCTAGTTGAGTATTCCGACATAAAGTATACAGGTCAATGCTACTTTATGACACCAATTATCAAATACAAATAATCTATAATTGATAATATATTGTTAAATGATTCTACCGTTTAATCTCCATTAAAGTTATCTGCTCTCATTCTATTTTCATTATTAAAGCTAAGAGAAGTTTATTAATTGTAATATCAATATGTGTACGTTATTATTATAAGCTTAAAGGTAAAATATTATATATGGCAATGGCAGCTAATGAATAAAATTACTTATTTAATGAATATGTATCCCGCATTGAATATCCCTGACGTTCTCCTCCTGTATTGTATTTATTTATTGTCTTAACTGCAACTTGGCTTCCTAAAAAACACACTTGCTTCAGTGGTGTCATGTACTTTCATATTTGGATAGTGGAATGCAATCACTCACTCATTCACTCATACACTCACTCATTGCTCTACTCAATCTCTCTCTATCTACATATCCATCTATCTACATCATTCTTTCTCTCACCCGTTTCACACTCTCATTTTCTCCCACTCTCTCACTTTCTCTCTCCCTCTCCCACTTTCTCTGTTATTCCACTCAGTTTCTCTATTTCCTTTAAACGCACCCAATTTATTAATTACCACATAATAAATGTCAACAGCACACTCCGTTTTCAGTTTTTATACGACAATATGCTGTGTTGGTAGTCTTATTCCATCCATAACCGAACATCTCCATGTCAACTTTATACAAATGCAAAAAGTAGTCAATGGTACCTTCCTTTACATCTGCATATTCCGGTAATGACATATAACAATGGTCATGTATGACTTTCTTCTGATGACTGTGACGAACCGGGATGTGACTGATGTTGACATCAGGCTGAAGGTGACTGATGAGCAGCTTGCTGTCATGCTCCATGGTCTCGATTTTGAGGACGGCGCTCCAGTTCTGTGCGCACGGATGGCACGCCTCCAGAATCATGGACCAGTGATCGTTGTAAGTGGCGCTTTTCGCGATCCAGTCGAGAAACTGGCCAAACGTCGGAGGGCCAAGCACTTGCTGAGGGGCTGTCATTTCAGCGAGCGTCTTGTTGTGCCGGAACAGTTCCGGATGGGCCAACTTTAGGGCCTCGCCTCCGAACCAAGGAAAGTCACTGTCGGCGCCTAGAACCTTCCCTCGGTAGGTAGAGAGAAGCCTCTGAAACGGATGTCTGATGAGGAGGAAGGAAAAATAACTGTCCAACACGTTCCTCGTCATGTTGTCCGGCAACTGGCTGAGGCTCCTCAAGCCGTGCTCTTCGAGAACTTTTTTCACATGTACAGTCATCAGATTGTGGCCGAAACGTTCCTCGGATACGGTAAAGCCTGCCGCCTGGAGGAGCAGCGCCTTGAATGCCGTACATCCAGCCTTCGACATCCAACACATCATCACTTTGTGTTTCTGGTCGACCAGGGATCGATCGCTAATTTCCAGCCATTTCTTGGCGCTCGCTTCAGATCGTCGGTGACAGATCTTTCTCATATGTTCTAGTCTCTCTTCCTGAGAACAGATGCGAACCGTCTTCATTGTGTCTGAATTGGCCGGAGATAAAAACATTAAGTAAGTGAGCGACTGAGCGAGTGAGTGAGAGAACGAAAGGGTAAGTTAGTAAGTAAGCTGTTCATTGATTTAGTTAACAAATACCTCATTGGTGGGGGTTGATTTTCATTTTGTGCAATTTTAGAATTATCAAAACCTTAACATTAACGAATCATAAATAATCCATCAATTATAATGTCTGCCAACAAACATATTGTTTTTTAAATATGGAAAACAACAGTATTTTCTAAACATATTTTGCTTTACTTAACCAACCACTAACCAAAGCCACCAACACGTCAATAACTTGCATGCCGATCATGGGTATTTACACATTCATCACAACTATTTCGTATGCTTCTGAACAGTCGACGATTGTCATTTTGAGGGATATCCACCCATTCCTCAAATAGGATTTTCCTGAAGTCACTAACTGTCTATGAATGATGGTCACTGACTCAGACAATTCTAGAGGGATTGAAATCCGGTGAACCAGTTGGACATTCCATGATATCAATACCCTCTTCCTCAAGTAAATTCACATTAGTACCACCAGTAGTAGGTGAGCTATCATTATTCTTCATGGAAATGAACCCGTTGCTAACAGCAGCAGTAATTGGCCGTACAATGGGTTCCAGTACCTCATCATGCTTTCTCAATCCGGTTATACCCCCTGGAATGACTCCCTAAATATATATCAACCCACACTTTCATTGTGGCTCCACCAATTCCATACACTCCGACTACATTATACACTTATTCGACCATCATTGTGCCTATTTAGCGCTCTGCCAATTATAATGTTTTCGGCTCAAGTACAATTTGGTTGTACAATGAAGCGCTGTCAATGAAACACTTCTGGTTTGACATCTGGTTCTCATACATTCCTCTCAGAGTCTTTCCATTACTGTCTGAATACTAGCTTGGGTTTTAGTGGCATGTCGGAGGTCATATTGCAGATGTCTGGCTGTGACAAACCGGTTCCAGAAGGCACAGCTCACTAAGTAACGGTCTAGCCTGTTGGTAGTACACCTTACAATGCCTGGACCAGGTCTCATTGCATATCCAGCCCTTTCCATATATCATGTCAAGGACTGTCATGTTATACTTTTGGATACACTGAGTTTCTGAGAGACTAGTCTGTTGGTGGAAGCATCTGACGGAATTTAGACCGCTCTGGCAAAATTCGGGTGAACTCAACGAGCATCTAGCAGCACCCACTACCATCATAAAAACACACACACACAACGATCAACAAGCGTACAAATAAAATCACTTTCCTTTTGCAGACAAAAAGAACTTTGCCTAGAATTAAACTTCATTGCCCTTTTATAGGGAATTGGCTTTGATATGTCCTAAGACTGGTTAAAGTTGTGCACGACCTATTTTGACCAGATTATAGAACATTCTTAGTAAAACAGCCTTTGATCTCTTATTTATTTTCAATAGTGTAGCTTCATGTCTAAATGACTTCATTGGATATTTAGTGAATGTTTGATGAATATATTATGTTTCAAAAAAAAACTAAACTCGGTAGTATTTAGATCAAATAATATTTTATACACAATAGATGTTTCCACCATATATTCATGAATGTTTGTATCGATATCTGATGAATATATAACAAATTACTACCGTATGATGATGAGACATTCAATAGAAAATATTGGGAATCCAAATGTGAATCCAAATGTGAAACGATAAATAAACATCAGTTTTTGGACAATTGTATATTTCAAATCCACTATGCCACTCATAATCTAACATTATTATCAATATTAAGTAGTCCATGTTACAAAAGTTTTCTTTAGTATTGTAATTCGAGAAACGAACATTTTCAACTGAGGGCTTCAGTAGTAGAACGTTTTGAAGAATAAAATTTGAGACCCCCATTTTTGTGTATAACAGCGCATTTTATATTATCTTCAAATTAAGTGATTGTTACATAAGAAGATATTCACGAAAGTCATACAAAGACACAAAAACAATACTATTTATTTCTACATCTTTTAGTAAAGAAGACATTTCTCATATACAGAGATGGTCACATGTATGGATATAAAATAGAAAAACAACAAACTGATCTGATCTGGTTTTATTGCTATTTTTCTTAGGAAACACTCCACAAGATCTTGTATTGGAGCAGTTCATATGATACCTCTCTATTTACCATAAAAACTTATTATTATTATTATTATTATTATTATTATTATTATAGTAGTAGTAGTAGTAGTAGTAGTAGTATTGTTGTTGTTGTTGTTGTTGTTCTTGTCGTGATGGTTCAGGTGGTTATTACTACTACTACTACTACTACTACTATTATTATTTATTATTATTATTATTATTATTATTATTATTATTATTACTTTATTACATTATTTATATAGCACCTTATTTTCCCACAATGAGGCACATACACAAAACATATAAAAGAATCAGTAATCATGCATTGTTTATTCTGTAGATGTCATTTAAATACAGACAATGCTAATAAGTTGGTCATTGGCTGAAAAGTCTTATCTAGAAATCCTTACTCGAAAATAACTTTTAGAATATATATATATATATATATATATATATATATATATATATATATACTGAGTGGAATGTGGAGAGACAGGCCATCGAACGGACCAAGAGATATACAGATATTATAAACAACTCAGCAGAATAGGGAATCACTTAACTGAGAACACTTACCTGTGTTCGACTTATTATACGTTATAGTATCGTTTGTATTGTCTGGGATATTTAGTAAATATCCCAGACTACTAGTATTATCCTGTAGATGGTATTCTATCGTCTGAAACACGTTCATCGATTTACTCCACATCAATATACTGATCATCCACGCGGATAAGATTAGGACTAGTATCAACCAGCCGGGTCTTCGGCACGTCTTCCAATTGATGTCTATCCCAAGATGAGAAATCATGATTTAAATCTAGAAGCCTTACGTCTAGACGATGAGCTACTACAGATGATGCAATTCAAGTAGACACCAAATTCGGTAGATATATGATAAACCTATGCTACTGTGACCATCTTTTTTATCACGATAACCCTATTTCACCGTGACAACCCTATGCCAGGGAGACGAAGCTTACAACGCACGGGAAGATCGTGACTTCAGCCAATACATGTTTTCGGGTCGGCGCACGTACTTCGAAACGGATCGATGAAAATACCATTAAACGTTAACCACCTGGACAAATAGATAGCGGTAATTCTAATCGAAAGCGAGTTGAGGCAGATGTGCAGCACGATTTATAATCAAGCACGAATTGCATTCCATTTTTCGTTGTGCTTATAAAAGTATAATCTAGAAACCCTTACTCTAAAATAACTTTTAGAATATATATATATATATATATACTGAGTGGAATGTGGAGAGACAGGCCAACGAACGGACCAAGAGACATACAAATATTATAAACAACTCAGCAGACTAGGGAATCACTTAACTGAGAACACTTACCTGTGTTCGACTTATTATACGTTATAGTATCGTTTCTATTGTCTGGGAAGTCTCGTAACTATTAAGTATGTATAATATGTTCGTTATATAATATATTTAGCTGATTTCCTCTAGTTGACCCGAGTGTTGTGTTTTGTTTAACAAACAATTGCTGTAAACTTGATGATAAAGTATTTGTTGTTTTGTTTGTACAAACGATGACTAAACGGGTAGAGAGAGTAGAGAGGAAGGATGGGTATATGATATATCCATAGATAACTGGAGAGATAGGCAGATAAATAAGATGGATATAGAAGACCTATAGGTTTGGCGGAAGGTGAACAGATGGATCGATGGATAAAAGGATGAATGGATGGATATATATATATATATATATATATATATATATATATATATATATATATCATGCTTTACGTCATTTTGCTCTACGTCAAATTCGTCTTTTACGCCACTTTTCTAAAGTAATTTTCAGTTCAGCGAACTTCATTACGTCTAACGTTACGTCTAACGTTACGTCACTCACCTACGTCATAATAAAAGGACTTAAAATAAATAAATTTACATTATCAGCTAAATGATTATCATCCGCAGTCATATATATATATATATATTATATATATATATATATATATATATATATATATATATATATATATATATATACAGTCAGAATCCGTTAATCGTTTATCCGACAAATCCACCTTCCGACAAATTATTGCCTGTGACGGATTTAACTCCATTATAAATGACTCTTTAATCCGACAAAATCGTGCTCCGTGTTCCAAATCCGACACTTCATTTCGCCAACGGAATGTGACATTTTAATGTAAAATGACCTCGATAATCCAACAACACGAAAATGTTGACAAATATTTCCGCTAGTTCAGTCATGCATAACACACCGACATGTTGTCAATAATGTTTAATTAACCCGCCCACACGCGATAATTGGTATATCGTAACCAATTACAATAGTCCTTCACCATACACACAAACACACGATACTTTCATTGCCTGTGGCTATCTCATAGCCAATCATAATCATTCATGGCTAATTACAAACACAAATGTGTCATCTTTCCAATGAGCAGATCATGAGTTAATCTGATGGACTAACTGACACGAGTATTTCTTTTTAATGTTTGTAATTAACAAACATCAAAATGATCAATAGTTCCAATGCCATTCCGTACCATAGCGCACGGTTATTGCATATGGTTTAAATACGGAGGTAAAGGTTACATGCTATCTAGCTGTGCCCAATAGGCAACAACCAGGGGTCTCTATTCCAAATTTCAACAACAACTTGCTATCAAGTGAACTCCCGTGGCCTAGCGGTTAACCACCAGGCACTTGATTAATTTTTTCGGCTCACAACATCGTGGGTGGTTGACCGCGTTAAATGGCGCTGCCGACTCCACTAAATTATTAAAAATAAAGGGGGACACTAAAGAGCCCCTGCGGACGTAAAACACTCCGGCAGTGACCACCCTCAGGATATTTCTACTCCATCTTTCCGTACTGTCAGTGGTGGGGGAGGAGAAAGAGGCTGTGCTGAAGCGATACTCCCAGAAAAACAAAACAACAAACAAACTTGCTATCAGATTTACTTCTATGACTGTCGAAATAATAACAGCAATATGTCCAGTCCAGAGAGGAAACGTCGTCATGTTGATATTTCTGCTGCCCAGAAACATGACATCTGTCAACTAATTCCGCTAAACAGACCTTTATGTTGTATTTTTATTCTGGTCATTTATTGTCATAATTGTTGAAAATAAATAAATACACCACAAGATTATAAGTGTCATTGTGATTCCTATGGATGTTGCGTATTATTTGTGTTACATACAACTGTTTGTCTTTACGATCTAAAAATGTGTGACACAGACTACCGCTATGTCACGGACTCGCTATTCCGACATTCGCGTTTATCCGACATATTATCATGTGACAAACGAATTCTGACTGTAAATATTTATTTTAATGTCCATGAAAGCATAAAATCATGTATAGACAATGGCCCTAATTTCAAATAGGTTACACATAAAACACCTGCATCTCGCATTGTCGTTTCATCGAACGATGTTGGCTGTGTGCCAATTTTACACGACCCGCACATCGATTTAAGCGACCGTATTCGTTGCGCACAATTTGTAATACAGCAGCTGACTTAGAAACAGCCGTGTTACTGTTTTGTTAAAATAATTTCCAACAGCATTCAGAGACATCGACCGTTAAATGGTTAACATTGTCCCCCCCCATCCTCTTAAAAAAGAGCTGTAAAATATATTTTTGCTGGAATGGACCCCTCAAGCTCTACCTATAAATGGTGACAGTAATTAGATTTAAGAGCAGGCAGAAAACACCAATCACCGTGAGACACACCTTTTGGTTCAACGTCCTCTGGTTTGAAGGGTAAATGACGATTACAGAGAAAAAATGGATTCTTCTGGCATATTAGAGGTTCGATTGGAACACCTGTAAATGGTACACGCGATGACTATTGAAAATTGATTTAATCTGCAAATGTCGTGTACAGTGTCCTCCATATAATTATAAAGATGCACCACTGGAGATTTTAGTGTTTGTCACAAAATTCTATTAATTTATTCAAATCTGAGATTTTATGTTTTGAGGTTGAAGAATCTTGAACAAATGGGCTGTATAATAGACATATAGCTAGATAGATAGATAGATAGATAGATAGATAGATAGATAGATAGATAAATAAATAGATAGATAGATAGATAGATAAATAGATAGATAGATAGATAGATAGATAGATAGATAGATAGATAGATAGATAGATAGATAGATAGATAGATAGATAGATAAATAGACAAACAGACAGACATTTGAATAGAAGTAAATTAAAGACAAAATTGATCAAACAAATCTAGTTATAACATTATGTAATATGTGTTAATACGTGTATGTGTATTTAACATTCAGTTTATATATAAGTCATCAAATACACACATTTGAGAAAAAAACGATGATAGTGTATCTTATACATATCAGATGACTACTTAAACTATCACCAAAACCTGTTGCTATGAGGTATGACTTTATGTTGATCGAGGTAAACATCATAACTCGGTTAAAATTAAATTGTGTTGCTAACAAAAGAACGAGTACCGTTAATAATCAATCGATAACAAAGATGTGTGATGACATCTGTCGATTTAGATCAACCATTAATAGGCGAGATAACGCGTTGGTGTAATCGTATTTTTGGTGAATACATGCTATCAAACTAATCCGGGTTGTTATTGGCAGGTTGAATAACCTGCGAATGGCCTTTCCCCGTGCAACATTGAACATATTGATATTTGTATTACCATCTCGACAAAGATGAGAACATTACAATGGCGTGCGGTCGGTTTTAAATATTTTCTACAGTCTATCTAAATAAATGTGACAGAAATGAGACCTTTCTATATTTGGTTTACCTTTAAAAGCGTGTAAACAATATTGTATCTGGTTTGTAGTATAATGATGGCCAATTATATTGCTAATGTGATTTTCGTACTCACCTAATTCAATAACAGAACAATTCAACTCAACATGAAGTCTGGAATGTAAGCCACCAAAATACTGTAGCTTGCTTTTTGGACGAATTAAAAAACTAAATGCTTCAGCAAATTGATCATATAATATATTATTATTATTATTTATGCTGCTGTTAATATTACTAATGTTGTTAATACTACTACTACTACTACTACTACTGCCACCACCACTACTACTACTACTACTACTGCCACCACCACTACTACTACTACTACTACTTGCCACCACCACTACTACTACTACTACTACTGCCACCACCACTACTACTACTACTACAATACTGCCACCACCACTACTACTACTACTACTACTGCCACCACCACTACTACTACTACTACTACTGCCACCACCACTACACTACTACTACTACTACTACTGCCACCACCACTACTACTACTACTACTACTTCCACCACCACTACTACTACTACTATTTGCCACCACCACTACTACTACTACTACTGCCACCACCACTACTACTACTACTACTACTACTACTACTACTACTACTGCCACCACCACTACTACTACTACTACTACTGCCACCACCACTACTACTACTACTACTACTACTGCCACCACCACTACTACTACTACTACTACTACTGCCACCACCACTACTACTACTACTACTACTGCACCACCACCACTACTACTACTACTACTACTACTGCCACCACCACTACTACTACTACTACTACTACTGCCACCACCACTACTACTACTACTTATACTACTAATACTATTACTAATACCACTACCAATATTACTACAAATATTATCACTACTACTCTTACTACTACTATATTATATTTTCGCTTAGAAACATATCGGGGGAGGAGGGGGGGGGGCTGTGTGTAATATTAGCTACAACACCTTTTACAAAATCAGAGTGAGGTAATTATAAACAATGCCTCGATCATAATACTGTGCCTATGACGCAATGGCAGCTATATCATCACCTGGATGGGATACTTTATGTGGCAAATCAGTTTGATTTGCAGATATCCCATTTCCTTGAACAAACTTCATGTTACGTACGATTTACAAGTTGCTATTCGTTTATTGCCTACTGGTCCTATTCAAATTGGGAAATACAGTAAAGTAGATTTGTGCGTGCGTGTGTGTGCTTTCCGATATTTTTTTTTTTTTTTTATATCATATATATATATATATATATATATATATATATATATATATATATATATATATATATATATATATATATATATATAGCCACTGGCTCAGAAACCTATGCCTCCACAAATATATACAGAAAATCTATACACAGTTCAATCTAAACAGTTCTACCCTCCATATATATATATATAGTATGTCTATTGTCGACCCATGTCTATATGATAGTAGAGGTAAAGACTCAGGTGACCATTTTGCCATTCAGATTACACTGGATTGTGCGAAGCCACAGCATAGTAAAAATGATATCACTTTCCGCAGGCATTGTGCTATTTCTGTGCCAGATTTCATCCAGGACATCAAATCATCTGTCACTTTATTATATGCAAGTGGCGCTGTAGATGACCTTGTGGAAGCATATAATTCGGATATTACGTTTTTGATCAATAAACATGTCCCTTTGTGGGGGAAAACTAAAACCCTGAGGCCAAATGCTCCCTGGTATACTGAAGAACTTAGAGAAGGAAAACACAATCGTCGGAAAGCTGAACGACTGTGGTGGAAAACAAAGCTGGAGATCCATCATCAGCTATCTCATAAAGCTTCTCATGAGATCTAGGACTTAGACAAGATAGCGGAATGTGGGAAAAGTCAAAAATGTCTGTTCAGAATCACTAAGAATTTGATCGGACATAAAGGATAAATCATTCTGCCAAGCTGTTCATCTGATGAGCACTTGGCCAACAAGTTTAGTGATTTCTTCATGAGGAAAATAACAGCCATTAGAGACAACATTGATAATCACAAATCTCCAATAAGCGACGCTGTTGTGATGAGCGCTGATATCAAATTTGAAGGACAGCCTCTGACAAAGCTTGCGCCTGTCACTCAAGACGAGGTACATGATATTATCATTAAGTCTCCCTCAAAATCTTGTGAACTAGACCCATTACCTACATACCTGTTGAAAGAAGTGCTGGAATACCTACTGCCTTTGATTACGGCTATTATAAACAAATCACAGGTGGAGTCCAAGGTTCCACTTTCTTTCAAAAACGCCAATATTAGACCACTGCTGAAGAAGCTAAATCTGGATAAAGAGGAATTGAAAAATTACCGCCCAGTGTCTAATCTGCCTTTTTTGTCGAAGATCCTGGAGAAGCTGATTGCAAAGCGGTTGGAGACCCATTTGAGTAGTCACAGACTAATCTTCAGTCAGCTTACCATACCGGTCACTCTACAGAGACCGCGCTCCTGAAGGTCCATCGTGACATTGCTGAAGCTTTAGATAGGAAGTGTATGGCGGCATTAGTTCTGCTTGACTTATCTGCTGATTTAGATGTCATAGATCACAGATCCTTCAAACGCGCTTTGAGCACTCGATTGGAGTAACCGGAAGTGCCCTCTCCTGGATCAAATCTTATCTGAGTGACAGATCTCAGTGTGTTGCCATAGGAATGACGACATCAGAAGGTAAGTGCCTGAATTTTGGGGTGCCACAAGGATCGGTACTAGGACCACGTAAGTACTGTTTGTATTCAAACCCAATTGGTGCGATATGTAGCCGACATAATTTGCTCTACCATGATGATGATGATGATTGATGTTTTACGGCCACTTTTGTGCACAAGGTAGGCTAAATGGGCCGAGCGACCTCCAACGGTAATGAGACGAGGTGAAAGACGAAACAACTTTCAGATTCGAACACGGGTGGTAGTGATCTGTGGTCCAGCACGCTACCGCTAGACCACGGAGGCGCCCCAATTTGCTCTACCACTGTTATGCAGATGATACCCAGGTTTATATGGCGATCATGCCCAAAACAACTTGGTCCAACGTTGCAAAGAAATTGGAAGCTTGTTTGGCTTATATCAGTACTTTGGTGAGTGCAAACATGCTTAAGTTAAACGAGGAAAAGACAGAGCTCATTATCTTTAACCCAAAGCATCAGGTTAGGATAAATGAGGAATTAAGGCTTCAGGTAGGTAATAATACTGTTTCTGTAGCATCGTCAGTGGATAACTTAGGAGTATATTTTGATACATCCCTGACCACGGAGAGGCAAGTAAATGCAATATCCAAAGCCTGTTATTACCAAATTCGTAATATTGGTCATATCAGGCGGTACATCACATTGGATGCTTGCAAAACACTGGCACACGGCCTGATAACGTCTCGGCTAGATTACGGCAACGCTCTCCTGTATGGTCTTCCAAGCACACTGATGACACGACTACAGAAAGTACAGAATTCTCCTCCCAGGTTAGTCACTCACACTCATAAAAGAGAACATATAACACCAGTCTTGAACTCCCTGGATTGGCTTCCGGTTATATATAAGTCGCAGTACAAGATTATTTTTGATGTACACTTTTAAGGCACTTCAAGGGACTGCCCCTCAGTACTTAGAGGAACTTGTCGAACAGTATCAGCCGACAAGGTCTCTACGGTCTGAGTCTGGAACATTCCTAGCCGTACCAACAACACCTGGAGTGACATACGGTAATAGATGTTTCAGAAAGGCTGCTGCAACCTTATGGAATAATCTTCCAGTAACCATCAGAAAGTGAAAGACCATTGATACCTTCAAAAAGAAGATAAAAACTAATCTTTTTGTTTCAACTTTTCCTAGCTGAATATATTATGCATTTGGCTGGAAAGAATGATGTATTTTTAAAGATGTAAATCTGTTACATCCATAGAATTATTTATTGTCAAACGCCTTAGAGTAACCTTCTTACAGGTTATATAGGGTGCTATATACATTTTGTATATTATTATGATTATTATATAGGTAGACATATACATGTGTCTGAGCTACTCATCAGCCTGTGGGGACAGCTAATCCGCTTTTCGTATGTGACAAATATGTCATGCCCACAGGGAAGCGGCTACATGTAGACTACGCACAGAAAGTGAAAGCAATAACGAAGGTACCATTTTACATCAGAGCTCACAGTAAACAATACGTGCGTGTGGTTCAATGATGAGTTAGTATATACACGAGGTAACTACTTTGACACCACAGTTTACATAGAACAGTTCGATATCACAGATGCTGACCCCAAGCGCGCGCGCGCGCGCGTGTGTGTGTGTGTGTGTGTGTGTGTGTGTGTGTGTGTCGCGCGTGCGCATCCTAGTGCGTGTGTGTGACTCACTAACTATTCCAAGGGGAGATGGACTGTTCAGGCAAAAAATTCGACTGAGGAAGTAAACATCTCACATACAAATCTAAGTGTACAGTATTACAGTATGGTAGGAAATAAATATTCAGCGAGGGAAATCTGCATGGCACATTACTATATTTAAATTATTTCAAGAGACAACTAAGATGGATTTCGAAACAATGGTTTGCCCAAAGGCAAACTTTCCACATCAAATGACTTCCCTGTGATTATCAATAATCAGTCCACATCATGTCCTACGTACAAATAAGTACATAACAATAGTCCAGGTAAAACAACATGAAAATCAAGGCTACTGAAACTTACGAACTGCTCGTTGGTTTTACAGAAAGACCAGTTACACCCAGATCCTTACTGAAGATAAATATTAATGGTGTTATGAGCTGATCCAGAAGAGAGCTATACGAATTCTATATATACGCTCTCATGTTTTGCAATGAAAATAGACACCCTAAATATAGAATTATTTTATTCCTTGGTACTTAAATCATCTCTTTTCGTATTTCCTTATGTAGACCAAGGTGTTTTTGGTAGGTTTCATATAATCTTCTACATATATTTGAACATAAATGTTACCATGCCTCTAGCCGTCGTTTTTTTCCATCAATTTTCACTGACACCTTAAAATACGAAGCTACCCACCTCTATGTGGACATGTTGAGATCAGAAAAGACATTTCAGAACAATTGAGATGAATTTGGTTTTTGACCAGAAGAAACTCTGCAAACTCGTTTCTTAACTCAAATCCTCGTCATGGGATCATTTCACCACCATAGACAAAGTATATCGGCATGCAACAAGTCCCTAATCGGGGTAAGGATGGGGGAAGGTACCTATCACAATGAACAACTGCTAATTATCTTCTCATCTGTGTGTCGTATACAGACACAACATTTGTTGTATGCGCAGGCAAGAACCTTGTCATGTGGTATAATTAACAATATAATAAAATTTACAAATTTACTATTGACTGGAATTCCATTGCGATTATTAAATTTATTAGTGTTTCTTTAAACTTGCCATATCACGAGTCGGCAGCTTAACACTTGCTGCCTGGCACCAGCCCACGGTCTACCACACGCTATTTAAGCTATAAACGATGCTATAAACCGTGTATGTGCATGCGAGCTTGGGTGCGTGCATATGTGTTGTTGAGACTTATATTGTCATAACGCTTTACAGTTAGTTAAGATCAACGTATCAAGACAAATAATACACACACACACACATCATTACGTGTTAATATATTTTCCCCAACCTCAATTAAACGATCTAGTTTGACGTATGCGTATGTTCATGCATGTTTATACGTGTATACGAGCCCGCACGTGCATTCATCCCCGCATCTGTATGTATCTGTTTATATATATATATATATATATATATATATATATATATTTTACAGTTAATCTGTATAATCAGGTAATATGTATATTCCCTGAAATATTCAGGTAATACGTCTATTGCTAACTGAGATTTAATACAGATTACCTAAACATTTCAGGTAATATACATATTACTGATTAAACAGATTAACTGTAACACACACACACACACACACACAAACATATATATATATATATATATATATATATAGCTTGGCGCGACAATCTTATTATTAATGGTGACCAATTGAAGAAGCCTAGAGAAAAATGACATTCTGAAAGAATGAAGACTGAACTCAATTAAAACAAACCTCATTTTATCGAAGTCAAATATTACTATCCGATTGCGAGTAAACAAACAAACAACAAACAAACAACAAACAAACGCCATTCGGTGACTCATATAGGTCACTTATTTTAGTAATTTTGGGGGTTGGGGTGGCTGGTGTGTGTGTGTGTGTGTTCCTTCTAGGAATGTCAATCACCGTGACTATGTTCCGCTCCATAAGTTTCTACCTTTAATAGCTGGTCTCTGCTTGACGTATGATATTAATCGTATTTAATCATTGTCTTCGTGACCTCACGACGTCTGTCCAATATGGAAGCGAAACGAGCCACGACGCTAATACCGCAATTAATTAGCCTTCTCATTCGGCGTTTGGATGCCTGTCTGTGGCCGTCGATGTGATCGGAAATCGATCGGTTTCCTATCAGGTGTCAGTAGGCTAAACGGCGATGGAATGTGCCGAGAAGTGTCGTCCGATTTAGATCAAAACATTAATCCACTCCCTCCCAGCTGTCATCGAACGCGGCTCTATTTGTGGGCCAGTTGAGGCGACTCCGACACACGTTAACGCATCGGCCGAGCAGTGGCCCCGATCTTGGTTTACACTGCTCAGATCCTGGTCAAGTACGGATGTGTCTTACCTGTGTCATATCGACGGACTCTTGGCGCAGGTACGTTGCCGTTTCGAGTTCGCTTCAAGGGGCTTCTCTCGCCTGTACTCTTCGGTCGTCGGCATACATAGAACAGATGTTCAAAACATCGTTGTTTTTAAAGACGCCCTCTCGCGGAAACCAGCCGAACTAGTGTCGATTTAGAACAAGATACGTGTATTCGGCCAGAATTGAGCGCAGTCCCGCGCTTGTCAGGACGTTTACCGCATGTGATGCGGTAAGTTCGTGGAACGATTTTTTTGCTGGACCGAATTAACGTCGTTAGGATCACTTAGCGTTTGTGACGGATTGGTGGCCGCCTGCCGTCTGGATTACGTTGGACGTGTCCGATGTACGAGCAGGATACGAGCAGCATGGTTCAGCCTACACTCTGTGAGGTGATCTATCACGGGGTGGAGGATAATAGCGTACTACTGGACGACTTGTACACGCCATACAGACTCCGAGGATTATCCGGGGACACCGGTCGTACCAGCACAGCGTACGGTCCCCCGTCGTACACCGATCCTACAACGGTGGGATATAGAACACCGCCAGGATTTGTGGTAGGCGTTATTCTTTTACACAAAATGAAATAGAAGTTCAATAATATTCAATCTTATGTAGAATATGTGAACATCCATTTCGTGACGTCATCGGAGTCCAATTATTTGGAATGACACGTCACTTTTGTAGAAAGGTACGAGTTCGTATTAATCGTGTGTCTGTTTTATTTTACGTGCTTGTCGACAGCAGGTGGCTTGTTATATTTTCTGTAAATTTCACGTATTTAGCATCCCGCTGACAGACTCGGCTCATCACAATATAATACCTGGCAGGTATGTTTACGTAGAACGATCTCATTGTTGTACTGTAGTTATATGTAAGTAGAGCTTAATATGGGATTATCATCAAGCATGTACGAAGATAAAATTACGTAGCTATCGGGATATATATATATATATATATATATATATATAGAGAGAGAGAGAGAGAGAGAGAGACCCCCCCACACACACACACACTGGTGGGACTGGTGAGACATTACACATGTATCAGCAAGAAAAGTCGCCACTCTGGATTCAGTCCCCTGAAGAAACGTCCAGAGTTTAAATTCACGGTTCGAGATTCTCTGTGCCTGTGCCTTATAATACACAGCTAACACACACACACACACACACACACACACACACACACACACACACACACACACACACACATATATATATATATATATATATATATATACCCTCACACACGCATATTTCCAATACAATATACCTCTCTCCAACCAAATCTTCCTTTTGTATATGTTATGAATTAGACGAAGATAACAACTTGTCGTTATTTATATTGCACCGATTAATGTAAGTGTGCGATATATATATATATATATATATATATATATATATATTTCGATTAAGTATCGATTTTCTATGTAATATACCAATCGACCTGATACTAACACATAATCACTCCTTTAGATAATAGTAATACGTTAACAAACAGCCCGACATAGAGACTTCTTATACTTCTCGATGAGCACCTTAACCCCTACACCCCCTCCCCCCGCGAGCCATAGCATAATAAACGCTGAATTGATGACAAATCGATGTCTTGTGATTGACGCCTATTGATCTGCCATATACTAACCGTTGTTTAGATCGCGTTATCGCGGTGATTGATTTCTGTTTTATGTAAGATCTACCACTAGGTGTTATAGCAGTTATTAATAACCGAGATGTCTGCGATATTTTTCTAGACCTAAATTATAGATATTTTTGCCGATCATTGTTCCGGAAATGGATCCAGGTACTTCAACATCCCTCTGACGGCCAGTTGTCGTTTAGTCTTTTTTTTCAATATTCACAATTTAAAATTTGGATATCCATGTTGCTAATCCCATATTTTGGCGAGAAAACCCCCCGCCCCCAAATTGTGGTATCAAGCTGGGCCTGTTCTGCGTCAATCTACTTCAATATAATATTATGTTTAAATCACATGAAAGCATCAGTCTTGTTTTTGACCGATTATTTTATTATGGTTATTTTTTTAATGTTTAGGTTTGCATGGCTATATGACATTGTATGATGATAATAATAATAATAATAATGATAATCATAATATACAAATCCTATATTTTCTATTATCTCGTATTGTAAATTGAACTTCCATCACTTTCTGTTATCCTCAGCAACTCTACACACTTGCGCGTGCACGCACACACACACACACACACACACACACACACATATATATATATATATATATATATATATATATACGTTTGTGTGTGCGTTTATCATCATAACTTTTACAACTTGCAGTACATCATGAAAACATGTTACAAAAACGGAATTATAATATGCACCGTTCTTCTTCAGATATCGGAGCATAAATCTCATATATTAAAACCTCCTTTTATGGGCGTCATCTTCCAGCAAAGTATCCACTCCAATTCGTCCGCCATTTTGTTCTCTGTTCATTTAGTGTATCGTCTGCTACGAGCAAAGCTTCCGTTCTTAACGAAGTAATCGAGAGAAGAGCTCGGCAAGTGGCTAATTACAAATATGTTCTCAATTACATCGATTACTGAGCGCAGTACCAGTTCTGAGGATGTAATTGATAGACGTAAATTGTGTGTTACTTGTGTCGCGGTTAGAGTACATCTGTCTCCCATTAAAAACAGTTTCCGTATGCCATAGCTGGGATTCGGTATCATTGTGATTAGTATAAGAAGCGAATATAATATCGGATTATTAAGAACACTAAAATCATTATTAACAGACCTTCATACTTTCGATGTACAATAATTAACAATACATTCATGTCTAATAGTTAATGTCTAAGTTTCATAATGCATATCCAGTAAATGAGTATTTAATATACATTGAAAAATAGTTCTTTGACATTTCAGTGCGCTAATATCAGAATAATGGTGAAAGGCATGTCGGAAAGGTTTTATTGTGATACATTAGGAATCCGTTAAATCATATAGTCTATAAACAAATATTATCCTTGGCCTTAAAGCACAATGGTTCACAATACAGTTTTCCACTCTCGTCCGAGGGCGCCTCCGTGGTCTAACGGTAGTGTGTTGGATCACAGATCACTACCACCCGTGTTTGAATCTCGGCGTGGGCATATCTGAAGGTTGTTTCATCTTTGACTTCGCTTCATTACCGTTGGAAGTCACTCGGCCCATTTTGCCTAACACTTGTGCACAAAAGTAGCCGTAAAACATCAATCATCATCGTTGAGGGGGTTTAAAATTGGCCCGGCTATATTATGCAGCGTATCGAAAGAGTCACTATAAAGGGCACGACGAATTTATACCGGAAGTATCCTTAGAGCCAACGTACTTAATTACATCAGTATCCAATTGTTTGTCCAAAATGAGATAAAGTGTTATTTGCTTCGAAAGTGGAAATCAATTTCGAGTGATTTAATTTTGTTTTGTGTAATTATGTGAGAAAATCGTATTATTTGCTGACCCAAGTTTCATTCTTCACCGTTCCTGTTGTACCTTCAAAACTAGATAGACTTATTTTGTAGACGCATCAACAGTTACATTACTTTACTTTGAATGATAACCGTCGAAAACAAAATGATTTCAGTCGCCGAACAGGATCCAGACGGCTCTAAGCCTATACAGCACAAACACCTATGCGCCCAGTAAGACGTGCACGCTGCCTTCCGGATCATATTATCCGGTCGCCACACCAGCTTGGTCTCCCGGTCCTGATCCGGACGTGGTATACAGTCAGCGCAAGGAACGCGCTAAGACCGCTCCGTGTACGGCCAAGTCGCTGCCGACCCTACTTTCGCAGCGCCACCCAGCGGAATCCAGACATGGCATGCTCAGTAGGGCAGTGACGTCACTACATCATCAGGAGAACTCCGAGCAGGAGAAGGTGAAATGGATTCCGGCGCTGAATGCTTGGATACCAGAAAAAAGGGTAAGTGAATAAATAGGGATTTATTATAATAAATTATATTTATGATGCTGGTTATTATTATTATTATTGTTGTTGTTGTTGTTTTTGTCGTTGTAATGGTTGAGATGGTTATTACTACTATTACTATTACTGCTACTACTACTGTTATTATTATTATTATTATTATTATTATTGACGATGATTATAATGATAATATATATATATATATGTATATGTGTGTGTGTGTGTGTGTGTGTAGAAAAAATTATGGTAACGATGATTATAATGATGATAATATACAATAATAATAATAATAATAATAATAATAATAATAATCACGTTCTCGATATAACTTTATGTATCCAACGGAGACATGGAATATGGAGACATTTATTTAATTTATATGAATATAATTTTATATGAATATCAATTTGCATGAAAATTAATTTATATGAATCTGAATTAATATAAATATGAATTTATATGAATACGACTTGATATGAATATATATATATATATATATATATATATATATATATATATCAATATGAATTTACAATGATTATCAAACATGGATGTTGGATCTGAGAACATCATTAATTACACCTTATATGAAAAGCCACTATTCCGCTTCATCGTTTCATGACGTAATTGTGAACTGCACTTGTTTCTCACAGACAGACAGACACACGGACTGGCAGACAGACAGACATATATAGACATACGAACAGGCAGGCAGACAGACACACGCACGCACGCACTCTCGCACCAACGCCCCCCCCCCCGCACACACGTATATATATATATATATATATATATATATATATATATATAATATCACTCTAATTAATCATCCATATATTGTATTCTTTATTTGTCATTTGCATTAACATTGGAATCATATATGATGTTTCTCCTGCTAGCTGCCATTAAACATTGATTATCGATGGCTTTGTTTGTTATTGTTTTGTTGTTATTGTTTTGTTGTTGTTGTTGGGGGTTTTTTTTTTGGGGGGGGGTGTTCATCAGAATGTTATAATAGTTTTGAATGATGTTTTTTATTACCAAGAAATCTAGGCTAAGGCTTAAATAATTGATAACTTTCTGGTATGGGCCTGAACTGTTGCTGTTAGCTGTCAATGTTATGCAAATGATTGGCCAAATGGACCAAGCAACCTACAAAGAGAATGAGGCGAAGTGAGAGATGAAACATCCTTCAGACATAGCTAAACCCAGTTTTGAATATGGATCCTGTGGACAACTGCGATATTAGTTGGGCTATTCTGAATCATCCCTAATATGGACTTATACAATTGAGCTCGATCACAGTTTCCCCGGAGAGTGGAAAGGGTTAGGAGGATGTAATATCTAACTGCAAAATTTAGGGAAATAATTCACAATTACTATCACCGTCCAATAAAGTACTCTTATATCGGTAGATGGTTGACGGTTTCGAAGCGAGGACCCAGCGGTTTCTGTTGTAGCACTGTACTATCATGAGTCAACAAGAATATTGCCTGATATTTTTAAATGTGGTGTGTTTACTGTTATTTATGGCATTTGACACCATGTGGTGTCTTTACTATTATTTATGGCATTTGACACCGTGTGGTGTTGTAGAGTGTTAGTCTATTTAATAGTATTTACAATTGGACAAAACCTAAAAGTCAAACAACCGACGAATACTTTTCTCGTGATAACAGGAGAACCATTACGTATTAAAATGTAAATAAATTACGGGAGTTACACGCGTTTAACCAATCACCAAAACTCTTTGGCCACGAAAGGCCTAGAAATATCCCTAGATTCCACGAAATGTTCAAAATGGATACGCGGTTCAAACAAGTTTTGCCAGAACCGTCTTAGTATCTCACTGACTTGATTAATTTCAACGAACATCGGTAGATAGGTATTGATAACCGATTTGTTGTTTAATGAGTATAAACAAACCGGTACTTCATTCAATATTTGGTAAACACGTACCGATAAGATGCTCACTTGAGACACTTTAAGTCTTCTGATAGTAGAAGTGTTTCATGATAGTTTTATGATTTGTTGTTGGTGACTTCTTCCCCCTCCCCACAGGCTAATATGTTTTAATAGTGCCCCCCCCCCTCTCTCTCTCTCAACTTGTCATACATGAGTGTAAAACATGAGCCGTATATTTTATCTGCCAACCTTTAGAAGTGTTGACTTTAGGCCAGACAATGTATGTTTTGACAATAGAGAGAGTGAATGGTATAATGAGCGACCGAGTGACTGATCTGATGGGTGAGTCAGTCAGTTAGTCAGTTAGTCAGTCAGTCAATCAGTCAGCCAGTCAGTTATTTGACAAACAAGCCATTCAGTTGGTGATTCACTGAATTATGTACCAAGGAATTAATTGATTGCTTGAATGAGTGGATGTGCCACATACTGAGTGATACACCGAGAGTAACTCACCTTCTAATTAACTCACTGATTGACTTACTGATCGAGTCACCGAGTCAGTGATCGAATTAGTGAATCACTCATTTACTTACCAAACCCAACCTCACCCACTCACCCAACCTAACCAAAAGGGAGTGTTCTGTATAGATTTTATTATGTTGACAACACTATGACATATCGAATAACATCCCACTTCATTCACTAATAAATATTTAATATGTTACTGACTTGTTTTTTATTGAGTTTTTTAGTTCGGAGTAAAATATTTCTCCTGTCATAAACTGTTGTTGCCGGGAAACATGAAGTAACTGACATATATTCAAGTGATTATTATATATTTTAAAATGTTTACTTATGGCTAGTCTCAGTTATGACCAGTTTGTGCTTATATATATATATATATATATATATATATATATATATATATATATATATATATATAAAGTGAATGACTGTTGTCTATATAAGCTTCTAGCTCCATATAAATTTGCCAAATTGTTGCTGTTTAGTCAAAGTCGGTTACTGAGGGTATGGCATTTCACATTAATTCCCATTATAAGGACAAAGCAGAAAACAAGGTGAGCAATGGTCACGTTGTATATCTAATATTAACATTTATTATCCCGGTTTATTTATATTGCTGGCTAAACCTATACCGACAATAGCCATAAGCTAAGTCTATTAGTTCTTTGTGCTAGATACCTCATTCGTCGGACTCACATGAACTGAGTCCGTTCATCAACCTGACCATCAACTTGTCGGGTTGAGGTATCACGTGATCTAAGTTGATTACGGTACTTGTTTGCTAACATTCGTGACTCATGATATTGTATTGTTTATCGTGTATTGTTGTACTCGTCGACGTTTTGTTGTTGTTGTTGAATTGGGTTATTTAACCTCTGCGCGGGTCACATCCGGGACATATGTTCGACGGGTGTCTAACAAGGTGAAACAAACCCCACAAAACCACGCATGAGGCGGATTCGAACCCGACAACTACCAGGTTCGCAGCCCATTGCTCTAGCCACTGCGCTATCGGTGGACTCCCGGATTGTATATTGTAATGTTATGTAATGTGATGGCCTTATACAGTAGGGAGCATCCTCAAGCCAGCTAACGCTAAAATTGATCCGTAATCGTGTGCGTGTGAGTTTTAGACTTCCGGTACTATGTTCCGTTTTTGTGCGTGCATGCTTGCATGTAAGTTCGTATGCGTGTCTGAATTAAATACAATGGTGTAATAATAATAATAAATTGACTTTTTTATAGCGCATTTTTCAGAATTGTTCAAAAACGCTTTGACATAGATATGATTGGTGTGATAGATACAAAATAATAAAATAGATAGTAAAGGCACACGAGTACATAAATTGACAAGTGTGAGTATCTTAGTTTAAAATAATGAGTTTTTAGCCGAGATTTAAAACAACAGATAGTGTCAGATTGTCAAATATGTAATGGTAGAATGTTCCAGATGTTCGGTGCATATGCATAAAATACACGATCTCCATATCGGCCTGTCCTAGTCTTTGGTATTTGCAACAAGATGTGGGAAGATGATCCCAGCTGTCTTGTGGGATGATACTCATTTAGAAGTTCGTGAATATAATGAGTGGCCAGTCCATGTAGGTAAAACGTGTGACACCTCTTAGTGTGGTTCTAACCGGCCAAAAGAAGTAGTAGTCCCTCGGCTCATTAACTCTGGGGGGTTTGTTGTTTTATAGCGGATTTATTTAAGTAGTGCTGCCATCTCAGTTAATTAATTCATTTGAACACTCTATGCCAAAGCGGAGAAGAGGATGTGTGTATGCATATTAGTGAATGTCTATTTTTTTTTAAATCGTAGCTGTATAGTAATGTCTGTCTGTCTGTCTCTCTCTCTCTCTCTCTCTCTCTCTCTCCTGCGTGCGTGCGTGCGTGCGCACTAATAAATATGCAAACCGATGGCATGCCTAAGGGGGGGGGGGTGTATGCATTGACTTTCCATTTCTCGGTACACATTATATTATACAAACATCATTGATTAGATATAAACTTACCAATCGACCATAGCTCGTATTTACAGCTGCGCCTTGTGCATCCTAGCAAATAATCAGAATCCGTCGTATTGGAGCTTAAGATACCGATAGACTTCATTATCACTCTTCATACGTCATTTCACCTCGGTACATCTCAAATGTCATAGGCTTTGGGCGAGTCTCAAACCATAAAAAGTGCTTCCCCGCCGATTCGTGATAAAATAATTATCTTCGTATGTGATAAATCAAAATCAGTATATTACCTTTTCAATAGATGAGCGTTTGGTGCTTTCGATGTAGCGATTATTTTCTAAGAAAAATACATATCTTTACCAATCTGTTGGTACTCGATGAGCCATTTTAGATGTACGACATCCATAACGTACACGAGTATGACCATATTTCTCCGTGGACGTCGACCAAATACAAACTCTCTACTACATCAATTCTTTGCTTTAGATAAATCTCTTTATCCGTGACAGATGCTCCAAAACCGATAAACAAAACGCCATCAACTGTTCTGAGATCAATATAATTTATGGATGATTCGTCAACATGATGCATAAATGATGACATCGAGTTCTACACTGCCACACCGATGATCGAAGTTGGAACACCTATCCAAACTTTCTTTGCTCCCCTGTAATCCCGTATTCACTAAAACCCTTGTTGATGTGTAATGGAGGACAACACCAGATTAGTAATGCTGAGATTAGACGGATTGACGCCAAATAGAAATAGGAAGATGAGCATACACGAACAAGGACGTTTTACGTTATGAAGGACTTCATGATTGAAGTAGATGAGTACCATTAGACGCGGTTCAGAAGTGATCAGCGGCTAATGGGAAGATGACTTTGAGCGAGCACGAAGAGGACACCTTTATGTCCTCACGCCCGTGGATTGGTCCGCTGAAATTTCAAACCATTCGTCGGAATGGAGTCCAGATTTTGACTTGTAAACGACCTAATTAATTGCTGACGATTCAGAAAATGACTACCAGACATCAGAGAGAGAGCGATGACGAAAGCTTTCCATCGCTCGGAAAGTGATTACTTACGACAAACATTTGTCTAGCGTAGAGAACCCTTGAAGTTTTGGATTTAATTTCATCCAGTGCCATTCTCTGGGGCATTTCGTAACTGTATGTCTCGCCTACCTACCTACCCACCTACCTGCCTACACGGGTATAACCTACTAATTTAGATTTCTCTTTGAATATTTGCTTATGGTGTGATCTTGGGGCGACGGTGGAATGCCGTTCGGCGAGATGGATAACAACATTTCGATGCTACCGATGAATGTTTCAATTCGTGTATGTTTCTTGTATGAAATGAAAACTTTGTGCAAAAATGATCAGATATTTACTATTTAATTCGGCATGGCTAACCAGTTGTTCGTGCAAGGCACTGGAATAGGACCTCGTTTAGAACCGAAGCTAGGCTATGCGGCGTCGTGTGGCCACTGCGAGGATGTATCGCCTGACATCGCATGCGATCCAGATTGCCACTTTCAGTATCTAAGTGGGCACGCGTATAAAGGTCTGTGGCCCTTTAGAAAGGTAAGAATCATTTCTCCTTTGGTGGTGGATGTAGCCGTTGCATGCTGGTAGCTCATACCTAGTTTGTCTTACCGTTCAGCGTACGAGTTCGTGTATACATCTACGTCTTCGTAGGCCAGATTGTTTTGTCTCAAACTCTCTCGTATCTCTCCGAATATCTTCCTTTTATCATTGTAGCATCCGCTGTCTGTTGATTGATTGACTGACTGACTAACCAGCTGACTGACCAACCAAATTATCAACTGATCGACCGACTCACTCACTCACATAAGCATACAAGTGTATTGGCTACATACTATGTATAGCACTGTAGAATTATATAGTAGGTTATCATACAAACTAATAAATCTTACGGTGGATAAACTTGTAATATAAATATTGATTAAAAAATAAATAGTTGATCAGAATAGATTTAGCATTTCAGAGAAGATTATTTGACATAAAAGTTTTGTTTGGAGAAGAGATAAAATGTCAGCTTTTCAATGTAAACACATCCTATCTTCGTTCACGATTCATTGTTTCGTAAGTGGAGTGAAAGTCACATAAATTAGGTCAAGTGAACGATTTAGCCTATTAATTAATGTCCACCCTTCTAGTGCCTCGTGATGTTAAAGGTGACATGTAATACTAGATGTTAAAGGTGACGTGTAACACTAGATGTTAAAGGTGACATGTAACACTATATGTTAAAGGTGACGTGTAACACTAGATGTTAAAGGTGACGTGAAACACTAGATGTTAAAGGTGACGTGTAACACTAGATGTTAAAGGTGACGTGTAACACTAGATGTTAAAGGTGACGTGTAACACTAGATGTTAAAGGTTACGTGTAACACTAGATGTTAAAGGTGACATGTAACACTATATGTTAAAGGTTACGTGTAACACTAGATGTTAAAGGTGACACGTAACACTAGATGTTAAAGGTGACGTGTAACACTAGATGTTAAAGGTGACGTGTAACACTAGATGTTAAAGGTGACATGTAATACTAGATGTTAAAGGTGACGTGTAACACTAGATGTTAAAGGTGACGTGTAACACTAGATGTTAAAGGTGACATGTAACACTAGATGTTAAAGGTGACGTGTAACACTAGATGTTAAAGGTGACACGTAACACTAGATGTTAAAGGTGACGTGTAACACTAGATGTTAAAGGTGACGTGAAACACTAGATGTTAAAGGTGACACGTAACACTAGATGTTAAAGGTGACATGTAACACTAGATTTTAAAGGTGACACGTAACACTAGATGTTAAAGGTGACGTGTAACACTAGATATTAAAGGTGACGTGTAACACTAGATGTTAAAGGTGACATGTAACACTAGATGTTAAAGGTTACGTGTAACACTAGATGTTAAAGGTGACGTGTAACACTATATGTTAAAGGTGACGTGTAACACTAGATGTTAAAGGTGACATGTAACACTAGATGTTAAAGGTGACGTGTAACACTAGATGTTAAAGGTGACACGTAACACTAGATGTTAAAGGTGACGTGTAACACTAGATGTTAAAGGTGACGTGTAACACTAGATGTTAAAGGTGACATGTAACACTAGATGTTAAAGGTGACGTGTAACACTAGATGTTAAAGGTGACGTGTAACACTATATGTTAAAAGTGACATGTAACACTAGATGTTAAAGGTGACGTGTAACACTAGATGTTAAAGGTGACATGTAACACTAGATGTTAAAGGTGACGTGTAACACTAGATGTTAAAGTAACATTTACATTGGTTCATTTCTATTTATATAATATTATCTTTTTGTCATTGTCTATTGGCTG
Organism: Paralvinella palmiformis; assembly: GCA_025642065.1. Classification (NCBI taxonomy): domain Eukaryota; kingdom Metazoa; phylum Annelida; class Polychaeta; order Terebellida; family Alvinellidae; genus Paralvinella; species Paralvinella palmiformis. The sequence goes on from JAODUP010000488.1 coordinate 502,826, forward strand.
TATAATAACATGGTCTTAACATAGTTGTTGTTTGTGCGTGGGCGCAAGCGTGTGTGTGTGAATGTGTGTGCGCTCGCGCGCGTGCGTGTGTGCGTGCGTGTGTGTGTGTGTGTGTGTTCGGGCATAATTACGCACGGATATATTTGTCTGGATGACTGTTTGTAATCATGTCTGTTTGTCCCCTGTCTTCCTGTATTTCTCTCTCTCTCTCTCTCTCTCTCTCTCTATATATATATATATATATATATATATATATATATATGCCTACTCGTAAATAAAGGTTATATTTGCGTTTTGTATTGCAATAAATTAAAAATATCTAATGACAAGTTTATTATTTATGACTGATATTGATCCGATTTCGTAATGATCATGTATAAATAACAGAGTTCCGTTGTATCGCTTATTAGAGCAGAATGTAGAAGCTAGCAGTCTCTCAGCTGTGTGCCAAACGACACCTTGCCAAATTTCCCTTTATTTTACGACGCCCACCATTTATCAATGGCCACCGATTGGTGACAAGAATAACGTTGTCTGTCCTCTTCAATGGCCATATTTCACCTGTCCCCAGATGCGAGATGATGTCACTTAGGACGTGTCCCATCATAGGATGTTGATCGGGAGGTTTAATGTTCGGTGTCGCGTTGCCAGGATTAATGGGAATCTATCTGTTATGCAAATAAGACTTGGGATGGTAATCCAATGTTCCTTCGACATGGCGTAGCAGCCATCGGAGGGAGTAATGGAAATTGGCCTGGCAGCTTTAACCGTGCCCGCCAGCCATTACTCAATGGCTCTAGTTTAAGCTGTCGGCTCAAATTACGTAAGCAGCCCAGAAGGAGGGAGGCGCCATTATTCCGAGTGTTCGCGATATAAACAAAGGAAGCTAGCATCGTATGATACGACTCATTCTCGATGAGATGTCATAATGGCGATTGTTTGCGACGGACAAACGAGGCGAATACGACACAGTTTGAGGGGTACTCGCTTGAGGTGGTTCCCGAAAGGATTGAGAACACACAGAGGATGATTGGTGAGAGCGTAGGTGTAACGGTAGGTCACCATGGATACCGGATCGAGCATGTCCTTCTCTAAGCATTCCACGTACACACCATGGTCTCGCTGCGAGATGGGACCACAATCAGGAAGAAGTAATGGGAAAGTGCATCGGGGAACCATCGAAAAAATCCCATATAGACTACCCTCTCTGAGACAGCCGACGGGCACCACAGACTCCTATTGTTCGGATAAATATCACGAATTATTGGCCTATCTACGTCATTCGTGCTATTCCCAATTCTGGCGTGAAATATCCGCTTATAATGCGACCGTACAGAACGCCTCCGACTGGATGGAGCTTTGGGGAGAAGGTTACGAGCGCCGGATGTGGTTCAGGAATATCCACGAGCAGAAGCTGTCCGGAAGACTAGTCGGAACAAACGACGAGACGTCCAGATGGCGAAATGGAACCGTCGAAAAGGCTGATGTGATCATTGCTCGGATGGTGTCGCTGATGGTGAGCATCCGTTCACGTTGATAAATACGAATTGTAAATGTTTAGGAAACAAGTTTAAGAGCAACATCCTGTTTATCTGAATCGATTTGACTCGCCCAATGTTTTGCTACTACACCGTTAATTCTGGAGAAGCTCAAAATCCGTGATCCTCGCGGTCTTTAAAGTTTGTTCTTACGGAGTAGGGCGCCTCCATGGGCTAACTGGTAGCCCGGTTGGCTACGGATCTATAGCACCTGTCCGGGCTATATCAGAAGGGTGTTTCATCTTTCACTTGGCCTCATCACCTTTGGAGGTCGCTCGGCCCATTTGGAATACGTTGCGCGCAAACGTGGTCGTAAAACAGCAACATTAAAAAATATTCCTGCAGAGGGCTACCTGGGTCGTCGTCCCATATAACTGAGGGTTAATAATAATTTATTTAAACAAAATGTTAACGAGTAAAATCATATTCCCATGTTAGTCCCAAACAATGTCATATTTACCGACAATTTTGTCAGAATTTGTTGCGAAAACACAGACAAACAAACAGACACACATTCTTTTTTATTTATAGAGATGTTTAAATAATAAAATAACTTGAATGGAGCCACTATTACATACAGAAGTGTTACAGTTACAGTTCTCCCATTACGTGTTTTAGCTAATACAGGTGCCAGCCTAAGTCAGCTACTGCCATCTTCCGGAGCAATGTTAATTGAAGGCCATATGGAAAGGGAAAATGTCATTTATGTAAATCAGTTTTTAATAACAATATGCGATGAACAGGTCGCCATCATACTAGGCCAAGGATAGTTTTCCCTCTTAGTTCACGTGGTCTCTACGTCAAATCTAGCCTTGCTCGGCCATTTTTGTCCTCAATCCCCGAAAATTGGGTACACCAACCTGGATACCACCACTAGCCAACACTAGCCAACACTAACAGCACTCGTCCAGCGAAGTCGATGAGCGGAAATTGATTATTGGCCGAGAGTGCTCAAGTCAGGTAGAGCTGTAGGGCTTTCGTCGATAAATCGCGTATCGTTTGGTAAATAATCAACGACAACTCGTACTCGGGCCTTCATTGATTAAGAGCTGTGCCAAAGCCGAATAGGGGGCGCCACATCGTTGTGTTGCTATACCGTATGTTGATGAAAGGGAGGTCGTATTTTTCATTAATGGCCACTTTCACGTAAATCGCTATTTAAGTTATTAAAATCTCTGCACAGCAAATCGAGGGGATATAATGTATGACGTCACATAGGGAAATCAGACGTTGTCACATGATATTTATAAATCCTGAATGATGGCCTAATATGAGGAAAATTATTTAGTTTTGTCTGTGTAAGTGTGAATATATCCATGCCTCCCTCCCTCCCCGTCTCTCTCTGTATGTCTCCATAAATATAAATATAAATACAACTATACATACATTAATCTAAAAATAAAATGTTCCATAGCTCCACATATTGATAGATGTGTGCGTATACCTAAGCATGTGTCTGGTCTACTCATCAACCTGTGGGAACCAGCTAATTCGCTTTTCGTACGCGACAAATATGTCACGCCCACAGGAAAGCGGCTACATGCAGGCTACGTACAAAAAGCGGAAGCACGTAAAAAACATACCATTTGATACCACAGCTCGCAACAAACAATACGTGCGTGTGGTTCAATGGTGACTTGCTACATACATATCATAAACTATTTTGACACCACAGTTTACATCAACAGTAATTTTCTGTGGTCCAAAAGAAACCTGTATACCTCAGGTACTGACATCAGCTTTATTCTGGGTTTGAATAACTAAATAAATCCTACCTATATGAACCATATATATATATATATATATATATATATATCGGTACACGTCCGATTAGTCTGGCGTCGAAGTTCTTCTCTAATCTAAATGAAAAGTTAGGCCTTTTATATACCCTCAGCATATTAACAAACATTACAGTTTGTTCACCACAAGAGAATGTACACTAACTCAGTATGGAATCACTGAAGTGATTTAACTAAAATAAAAACGAAGTAGCAATATCGCACAATTGATTATTACTGGACTAGAACGAAATATCGTCTCAAACCTGAGTAAATACTATGATTTACTGGAACCTAACAGCTAACCCTCATACGTTTCCGTTCATCACTAAGTTCATTCACGCCTAATTTAGCGTCCCTAAGTATATGCAGTTAGATGTGGTGGGATCTACATTAAAGCGCCTATCCACTTGATCTATTTGACCCATGGTCGAGAACAGCGGATTTCAGGCAGATCTCCGATACTGCGAATGACACGTCGGGATTATAATGGCTCTATATTGAAAACAATTCCTATTTGATAACGATCTTATTACTAACAATCTGGGGAAAACTCTGCCTGTAGGTCAATAACCTAGGAGATGCCTGTCCTTTAAGAAGTGTACATTCATCAAACAACATTGTATCAATTAATAATAAGTCGTTTCACACGACCACATAAAAGAAGAACAATACTGATTCTACATTATACCCATCAAAAGCTGATACAGTAACACATGTTATAATGACGACGTTTTTTTGTCTATTTATCCGTCTTTGCGTATGTCCGAATCGCTGTCTGTATATCTCCCTCTTTGTCCTTCCATCGGTATATCTGTGTGCCGACAATACGTGATTCTGTTTGTTTTTTCTAAACTTCTCCAACGTCCATTACTCGGCGCCTTTTAAACGGATAAATCTTCACCGGTAGAGATGTAATTGAGCCACGAAGCTTCACTGACTCCATTGTGAATATAAATGGTCACAAAAACTTATTCGTCGCGTCAAAGCGAGTCTAAGAGCTCCTGGGTAAATACGGTCCATTATTGAATCGTCCACGGGAACTCCCGGGTCAATTGTCATCGGTGTAAATAGAACAATTTATTTTTGTTTGGTTGACAGTTTCTGAAGACCAGCGATAAGTCGAAGGTAAATATTGAAAAATCTGGAGAAGAAAATATCTCGTAACTTAGAGACGCACCAACGAGTGATGTTATGATAAATAAAACTATTTATTATTGTGGTTATAATGATCCGAAAACAGCCACTGTAAGGGATAGTTATTAAGGCCAATCGGTATGATGTATTTACGTGTATTATTATGATAGTTTGTGCAGTGTTTGTTCAGGCAATGATTTTGGTATTGAGTAAAACTAATAATGTAGACACTATACCAAGAGCTTTTACATCGACAGACAAACAGACAGACAGACAGATAGACAAACAAACAGACAGACAGACAAACAGACAGACAGACAGATACAAGCACACTGAAAGGGAGAGGAGAGCCGAAGACGAGGAAGCAGGAAGACTGACTGACTGGCTGACTACTAAACGTACACACATGTATCAGCCTGAAATATGGCCGCTTTGGTTTCGTTCCCTGATGAATCGTACACAGTTTAAATTCACGCTTCGAGTTTCTGTGTCAATCCATACTGATAAAACAGTCACACCTCCATACAAACATATACACACCGGCCAATTAACAGAGTACAGCAGTAATTATTCTTTACTTGTATTATTGACGATGATGGGGTCGCCATTAAAAGTTGATCTTGTCGTAGAGCGCGGTGACAGCTATAGATGTAACTAACTAGCTACTAGATGTTGTCATCATAACGTATCTAGTCGAATATCATAACGTCATAACGTCCTATGTTGTTTGGTGTCTATTATTTTAAGTTTATTTACTTCAGCGACACTCTGGCTTCATTCTGTCTACAATTAAACTGACCAGTAAAACTCTTAGGAGTGGTCTAGATACCGTTCTTCGCTTAACACCATTCACTCTTCCGCTTTTCACGCACACGCGCATGCAAGCACGCACGGACACACACTTATTTGATATCTTCCCGCAGCAAGTACCAGTTGCGTAAACGTATTTGAGATTAATATGATACATTATTTTTAATGTATTGTTTATTTTTAATTCCAGGGCCAGAATGCCTCCCAGTATTTGACCTTTGTTAACGCCCTAACACTCGGGGGTGAAAATACCGATGTGAACTTGGTAAACACGTTATCATTCGTTGTCACATTACTAGCTTTGCTATTTACTGATGTTGGTGCTTATAGATAATTAGTCCTTTTAAATCAGGTTTCTATGACGCTAAGTTCCATTCACTTCAGTATTTGTTGATCTATTACCCGTAATATAATTTAAAACATCATTTTCAGTTAACAGATATTATACGTTTTGGGGATATATTTAGTTTTCGGCGCACACACACGCGCACGCACGCCCACAGACACATATACACACACATACTTGTGACTGGTAAGACTCGTGTCTCAGCATGAAGTTTTCTGCTCTGGATTCAATCCCCTGGTCAGCCGTCCAGAGTTTGAAACCACGATTCAATATTCTGTGTGCCAGTACATTATTTTACACTACTAACATATACATACCTACCCCCCCCCCCCACACACACACACAGATGTTGCTGGGTCAACTATCTTAGATTTATTTATCTTGCATGATTACTTTATATAAAATAACATCTCGTGGTCTACACAATATTATCAACAGTTGCATTTCTTGGTAACTTTATGCACACACACACACACACACACACACACACACACACATGCGTACGCATCCTCGTGCACAAGCATACTAGCTTCCTCACGCCCAGTGTTATATCGTTTTATTCTATAGGAAATAGAAGGACACGAGCTACCAGTGCTACCTTGTAGTCGCTTTCTCTCACATATGCATGTGCATGAAGATCAGATCAAGGCACTGTATGCACAAAAGGTCAGTCACCTATGTTTACACGGATTTTATCGACCAAAGGTCAGTCAGTTATGTTTACACGCATTTTATCGACCAAAGGTCAGTCAGTTATGTTTACACGCATTTTATCGACCAAAGGTCAGTCAGTTATGTTTACACGCGATTTTTTCGACCAAAGGTCAGTCAGTTATGTTTACACGCATTTTATCGACCAAAGGTCAGTCAGTTATGTTTACACGCGTTTTATGGCAAAGGTGACAATGTTACATGGACATATTTGATTCGGATTTCAAGCTGTAATATCTTTCTTCTCTGTGTCTATGCTTGTTGTTTTGTCATATGTATTATTATTATTATTATTATTATTATTATTATTAATTGCTATTATTATTATTATTATTATTAATGTTATTATTATTATTAATTGTTATTATTATTATTATTATTATTATTAATTGCTATTAGTATTATTAATGTTATTATTAATGTTATTATTATTATTATTATTATTATTATTATTTACATAACGCTATTATTATCCATTAACTACTAGTAACACGATATGTCTTTGATCATCAAAGCGTCACTTTTATTGTTCCCTAATTATCGGTTTTACAGAACGCAACATTAGAGAGTCAGAGGTTAGCCAGAGATAGAAGACGAGCTGAGTTATTGGCCAAGAAGAGTAAGATACAATCATCGAGGTCATCACCTAAACGTAATTATATCAATACACCGCGTTTATTAAACTACTGACCTACACCGAACTATCAATCGATTCCTCTTCGGGTTGTTTTACTTCATACACCCGCCCCCACAACCGCCACTTCATGCCCACACCCGCACCCACAACCGCCACTTCATGCCCACACCCGCACCCACAACCGCCACTTCATGCCCACAACCGGCCCCACAACCACT
>JAODUP010000488.1:517500-547500 GCA_025642065.1 Paralvinella palmiformis
TACCTGGACGAGGCGATAACATGCTGACAATATTGGAGACTTATGGCAGCCTACAGTACGACATCGTAAGACGATTGGGCGTCAATCCGAAATTGGGGGACGATGGTATTTATCGGAAGTCTAATAATGTTTCAAATGTGGGTACATCTCGGTGTGGACATCATTCATAAGTAATTATGTTACTCTCTATATAACTGAATCAGCTGGTGATGCTTCGTGAGGAGCTAACGGTGATCATTCGATTTGTGATAACTTATTGCGAAGATGAACTAATGATGTTAACCGTTGCCCATCTTCATCCGCGACAAATTTCAAATGTTTACCGTTTGCTTATGGAAACTACTTTGATTAACTGTTATTTATTATACATCTTAATACGTATTTTAAGCAATATTAGCCACCTCAATGCCTTACTCCGCCTTACAGTACTCGTATCTATCCTTTGAACCACCAATAGATCAAGGTAAAATCTAGCTATTACAATAACAGCGCCAGGCTCTACAAGGACTCGACCCTTTTGAAGACTGCCGGCAAAAAGGCGAACAAAGTACGAACTCGCAGAAGGAAGGGACGAGGCGGGACGAGAAAGTCTGACCTTCCCTCGACCTTGTCAGTGGTAATGGAGACGAATATACGTTCTTATTGCACGGTGTCATCTCTACGTCATCGGTCTTAATACGGCTAGCACCGATAATAGGCACATCTTTCTTATCTTATCTTTCAGTTCAGATCATCATGTCATCAGATTCCAATCAATTGCTTACGTCTCTCTCTCAACACTTAAACATAATCCGGGCACTGTCTGACTGACTATTAATATTCCTATTTTTTCAGATCTGAGTTTTGTTTGTTTGTTCGTGAAATAATTATGAACCATAACCATAACAGACTAATTGATATATTACGTTTGTCATAACTGAAGTATTCTTGGTTCATGTTCATAATTATTAATACGACCAAATATAGTAGTAAAAAAATATCTATGGAATATATTTAAATATTTGAATATGTAATCAAATGTGAAAATTGTTCAAATTTCAATATTATTTTCTTTATTACATAATATGTTTATTTCGTTATTTCTGACACAGCACCTTAATATGTATCTAATTCGATATTTTGCTTTTTGTTTATTTATTTCTGTATTAAATCATTATTTGTATTGCTTAGAAGTCTTTTTTTGGATAACTATTTGTTCTGATATAATGTATTTTACTCCGTATTTTATCAATTATGATTTCGTATTCAGAGTCTCACAAATAATAACATATCCTTCTGCGTGAGATTACAGTCATATAGTACGTGTTGCTAGTATCTGGAAAGACATATACACAAATATCCCACGCACATACGCACGTGCACAACTACACACACATACACACACGCATGCACACACACACGCACACGCATATATATATATATATATATATATATATATATATATATATGTGCACACATATACATGCACATGCACGCACACATACACACGCACACACACAAGAAAGCATACATATAGGCATACTTGTACACCTGTAAAATACACATACCCAATGCACACACACACACACACACACACACACATACACGTTAAAGTATGTCATACTCCTTCAATCAAATTGTTACTGAATTGTGATTAAACTAATAAACGCAAACTTGTACTACGACCAGACATCTTGTATGCCTCAACCATCCTCTAAATTCAGCCAAATCCAGACACAAACAAACCGGAAAAGGTCAGCCGGATTCCGCCAGATCCACTCGAAAAGCGCGTGAGATGGAGAGCTCAGCCTCAGAAAAGGGAAAGGTTTTCGGGAGATACGGAGAAGAAATCAGCGTCGGACTCCTCTTGGAAAGGTCGTCAAGGTAGCTGGCTGTTTGGAGATGACGATTATAGTACCACGATTACCAAAGACACACCTGAACAGACCGAACAAGGTAAATAAGATTTTATGAAATGTAAATGTTGACGTTTTACGGCCACTTTGGTGAACGGGTAGGCTAAAGGTGTCGAGTGACCTCTAAAGGTAAAGATGAAACACCCTTCTGATATAGCCCGGCCGGGGTTTGAACCCAGGTGCTATAGATATCTCCGGATCTTGGCCCAAATCGCAGAACTAAGATCTTCTACAAGATCATTTCATAATTGGTCATCAGAGATGGTTATCCGGAATATTTCGATACTAATAAGCCATTTCCAAGCCTCGTTTTCGGGTGTGCATTTTACGCGTCATAAGCTTCTCCTGGTGTAGAGTTCTATATATCAATGCTCCGTTATGTCGACATTAATTAGCCGATCCGGAATACTTAAGTGGAGTTGAACATAGAACACTTCGCCGAAAGGCGACTTGCCGAGGAAATATCCTATAAACACGGGTTCGAACCCACAATTCTGAATAGTATTCAAATAAATCTAGACGACACATTTTACTTTTTATTATAATTATTTTGTTTCCGTCAAATGATTTTCGGGAGATGTCGTGAACTTCATTTGTAGATCGATATTAATTCTCATTCGTTGCAGCTTCGACAAAATGCTACATTTATAAATCGTTCGATATCGTGTAATACTTTCTTGGCGCTGTCCAATAAACTGTTAAAATAAGTCTGGTAGAGCACTTGAATGTCTCGACAACATCAATACCGAATTATCGACGAAAACCTCACCCCCCCCCCCCTCTTACCCGTGGATAACGCCGAGGTATTCGTTCCAGGTTCAGGATCAGGTTCCATATCAGTAGGGCCGCCCCCTCTCCCGGAGATACAGAGTCCTCCTTTGACTGGCGGCACGGATTCTACGCCGAGGAAGTCGCCCGACAAGCAGAAGATCATTCCGGATTGGGTGAAGAAGAAATACGGACGGAAGAAGCGAGATCCCAATTGGGAGGAAGAACAAAGGCGAAAGAGGTTGGCGGATGAGCGGCGAGAGAAGGCTCTGGGAATGTACGAGAAGTTGAGACGGAAACGTTATACGGATGAGGAGGAAGAAGAGATAGATCTCTCTGGTGGACCACGATTTGAGGACTGTGAGTACCATCGATATGTGATCATATAATTATAAACAACACATAAGACACATTATTAGGTCAGGACTTTAGTTATCTTGTGGCCGTTTTTCGATATCGTTTTTTTTAAATTTAATATCCGACACGTATTTTAGTCAAAGTTTCCCACGTTACATCCCCGGGGAATTACCTAATTAATCATGATTTACAGTCATTTCCCTTGAAGGGAACCAACAAATACACGTGTTAAAATCCTGGGATAATCCAGCTATTCTTGCTTACGTTTACGAGCGATCATTTTGGGAAGGAACCCTCACATAAAAGGTTTTATTGAAAGCCATTAATCCGTCAATGTGTAACTTTATTTCTTGTTGCTAATGACAATTATCATACACCCCCCCCCTTCATCCCCCGAAATAAAAACGTTCAACTATTTGATGTCTAATATGATAACTTTACAGACTCTCTTCGTTGATAATGCTGTCTTAGTTTCTTAAATTGAAGTGTAGGTAATGTTTCATCTGTTAATTATTTCATAATTTACTAACTTTATTTATAACTTCCAAATACTAAATGACTGGACCAAGCTGTAAATATTTAGTTCGCTTCTCATTTTAATAACCTATTTGTATATTCATCAAAATATAGATTTTATTTGTTTTCTGTGTGCGCGCGTGCGTGCAAGTATATATATATATATATATATATATATATATATATATATATATATATATATATATAATCAAATTATAAATTACTAAACTGAGTTCAGCTGTTACATCGGGAAAATACGGTAACAATAAAGGCAAGTTACTTAATACAGATGTTGTTTAGACGTCGTATAGCACCTTGTATTATTGTCTTACACAAATAAGTTTCTCTTCAACTGAAACCTATCACGGTTCACTAAACTATGTGTGTGTGTGGGTGTGCGTGTGTGTGGGTGTGTGTGTCTGTGTGTGTGTGCGTGTGTGTGTGTGTGTTATTTTTGGCTTCCGGGGTTTAATCTTTATATTTGTCAGACAGTATAGTTTGATTCTTCCATAATACACTATTGTGTACAAATTATCTATTTGAGAAGGTCGTTGTGTATGTCACTTATGTCATTGAGAAGGTCGTTGTGTATGTCACTTATGTCATTGAGAAGGTCGTTGTGTATGTCACTTATGTCATTGAGAAGGTCGTTGTTTATGTCACTTATGTCATTGAGAAGGTCGTTGTGTATGTCACTTATGTCATTGAGAAGGTCGTTGTGTATGTCACTTATGTCATTAAGTTGTTTCTCTCTCCCCCTCTCCCCCCCCCTCTAACGCTCTAGCACCCTTTCTATCTCTAGCTATTATTCTACTCGCACTTTTAAACACACACACACACACACACACACACACACACACACACACACAATATATATATATATATATATATATATATATATATATATATATATATATTTTATCCTCTCTCTATATATTTATCTATCTATCTGTCTATCTATCTAATATCTATGCTATGATGTTTGTCTGACTATCTACACACACACACACACACACACACACACACACACACACACACACACACATAATATATATATATATATATATATATATATATATATATATAAAAATTCATGTTTTTCACCGAAACACATGCAAGTTGTAATAGACTTTGAGTGTTAATTATCAGTACAATGATATATTTCGAATGTATCACAAATTGAACGCCACAAAATATTAAAACCTTGTGAATTGTTTTATAATTAAACCATTAACAAATTATACTAAACTCTTTATTTAGCAACTGGAACGAGTATATCGTTCTGGAGGAGGATATAGATCAAACTTATTGTATAAATATTGTTATGAAATGACTGGAAAATTATTACAATAATAGATAACAATTTGGCAATAAATTGTGCATCGAATGAAATGTCGCCATTTACTGGGAGAGCCTAGAAGACATTTTTACGATCCCTATATAATTAAATGAGATGATTCGAGGTAATCTCAGACAGTTGGCATCACCATTCACACTGTTCTCAAAAGTCCTCCATTTATTATGAGATATGTGGGGCATTTTAGTACAAATAACTCAATGTATTAGTATCTAGAATGGATTAAGTAACAATTGACCTAGTATTTGTATTTTTCTCCCTATGTATGAGCATACCTTTTATTTCCTATGTGACCTCTCTCCTTTCAGATGGCTGGCTTGCTCAGTATTGTATCTTCCAAAGAAACAACTTGGAGTTGTTTAAGAGGACCTTTGAGGCTGTAAGTATATTCTCAACTCGTCAACGTCTTAAGTCACAACTCTACAATATTAGGACACTCAAAAGAATATTAAAAATATTGTCGTCATCGGACAATACATCACCTTCGATATAGAAGTCTAGTTCTAGAGATGCTATCAGATAATGCTAAGTGTCAATTATATCCACATCAATCTAAAAACGAACAACAAAAGGTCACACCAGTTGACCAGAAGTGTGTTAAGTAACCGCCTACTTGCCGTCTACCAAGACCCTTCTCGTGATCCTCCAAAACCAAGGAGCAATCCAGCCATTGTGGAGACGTAGAATCCCAGACTCATATTTAATTAAAGTAACCAAATTTGGTCAAGGATAGGTATGACGACAACAATCAAATATCAATATCGATATGTTCATCTTCAGACGGACACTCGTTAGCAGAGAATTATGTTCGTCAATTCTGGAGTTCACATGATCAACATTCAGAAAATTCATATTAAAATAGATTAGTAGGGGTCTTCGGCCCTAAGCGATATTTCTTCTTAATTCTATAATAATAATAATAATAATAATAATAATTAATATAGTGCCTTATTCAACTTGAATTGTTCTAAGGAGATTTACATTTAAAAGATAATTAAAACATATTCTGAGCTCATTATAGCACAAATACATTTCATTGTGTATATACTACGTAATCTTGTTATTTTCAGGTTGACGATCAAAACAAAGGTTACCTAGGACCGGTAGATACGATATTAGCTCTAAGAGCCATCAATAATAAATTATCTCTTGCCGAAGAAGAATATCTATATAGGGTAAGGACGGTATATGACTTAAATGTTAAACGTAAACAGGCCGTTAAATAGGATTTCTTCTTATATAATGGCTGCATATTAAGTTAATTCAAGCATAATCATACTTCGGTGGCATTCAGAGACATACAGGTAAAGCAATTCTTTGGTGGTTAACACCTTTTTCAGATGATTCAGTTAACAATTCATTGTCATTGTTAGCCACTGTGTAGCATATATCTTGCACGTTATATATAAATTAGGTGTTTTGTGGGTAGTAACGTTGTAATGAGTTCTGTGTTTAAACGGATCACTTTATAGTACGAATGAAAACGGACACAGATGAATATTCATAAAGATGCCTTTTGTGACACCCGATTGCTGAGCTAGGTTCGAATTTCTGCCTCCGAACAATTAAAACATCCACCAATTGTAATGTCTTTAGGGTAGAATAAAATAAGTTTTTATCCAGAGATAAAAATAAAATAAAATAAATAGAATTATAATCTTTCTGCATTTTTCATAAGGAATTAGATATTTGGGAATGGGATGAAACCTTTCACTAAAGAATCCTTTTTCATTATACATGTTTTATTGTACTACGGCTGGATTCGTGAGGAATCTATAGTTGAACAAACTCACACTATACGATTACGGTATGTGCGTGAAAACGGAACCAGGGGAAGCGGTGTAATCCAAACTGGGTTCCCTTTTCTCTCTAAATAACAAACATTTGACGTCTGCTTCTGTCTTGTTCTGATTGTAAACGTTGCTGATCGTAAATATATCAGCAAACGTTCATTAATTTGCTATTGTTGTAAATGTTATATGTCATTGTTTGTTTTAGATAATGGAGTTAGCGGGATACAGTATATCAGCAGGAACAGACTTCAAACTTTATGCCATAATGGCTGCCTTATCTCAACGAATATCTAGTTTAGAGTAGGTAGATTCCGTAAACGTCGGATGTTTGATATCTCAATGGCTCTGTCATGGATAATATGAAACAAGTTCAAATGTTTTAATTACTACATATTTATATATCTTTTGTGGACCCATGGGGCGGCCACACACACGGGAACACACACATACACATGCTTACACACACACACACACACACACACACACACACACACACACACACACACACATGTATATATATATATATATATATATATATATATATATGACTACAAGCCTACACCTGTATTTTGTATGTAAATATTTCAGTGACTGGATGAAGCATTTAATTGGTGAGATGGATTTCAGTACTTTAGAGCGAAAATTGTTCATGTGTAAGGTAAGTACCAATAGTTCTTTCATCTGTCTACCTTTGTCCGTCGTCTGTCTGTCTGTCTGTCTGCTTATATGGCTATATACATTTTGGTGACATGATAAGCTACGCATATATCAGTGTTAATCTTATCATATCCAGACTTTGTGGGAGTGTAACGTTGATCCAGACACCAACACGATATCCATAGACCAGCTTTGTGTCGAGCTCCGGGCCGGCGGGGTCAGTCCGGAACACGAGCGAGAGGTACGCGAGAAACTCGGCCACCTCGGATCCCTGGATCTTCTGGATTTCATGAGCTACGTGCCGCTGTTCATCATGATCCACAAGTCTGTCGTACGCAATCCTTTGGACGACAGCAGGCTCAAGTAATACGCCGGTATGACGTCATTCACGTTATCGATGACGTAATCAGGAATGTTTCGAGCCGAGTTCACCAGGCGACGCGAAACATAGTTGTGTATATTGACACAGGCAACATATGTCTGCTATATGGATACACACACACACACACACACACACACACACACACACACACACACACACACACACACACTACACACACACACACACCTACACACACACACACACACACACACACCCACACACACACACACACCTACACACACACACACACACACACACACACCACTATTCCTCTTACAATTTGATTACTAAGACAGTCACGGGTAACCTTTAATAGACAAGATAGTCAACTCGTGAACATCGAAGAATGAGAGACTGACTGAAGGAAAACAATCACTGGTTACTAAGGGGAGGTAGCACTGTAAGTCAGTATTCTGGGGGGGGGGGAGTCCTATATTGTAACAGTGTACTATTTATATACATATATACAACGCTTTTAGGTTAACTTATCCTATAAGATACCGTCTTGTTACACTAACTAGCATTTATCTGTAATCAGACAGGTATCTAACTTACCTTGTTATTCATCTGAAATTCAGGTGATCAATAAGATTATTATGGCTAATGTTGCGCTGAAATTCTTATAAAAGACGCTAAACATGTAGACGCCCATCCACAGGGGCATACTTTAAGTGGGTTCATCTCCCGGTGCTGTTTAGTTAGTCTGTCCGTACGTTAACGACATATTGTTATGAGGGTTAAATTATCTTTTTATTACTATTACTATTATTATTATTATTATTATTATACGCTTGGGATCTTACATCAACCTTCAAATAGTCTTCGCAGATATAATAAGTTCCACTTCCAAGATATCTTTAAATCTCCACTTCCCGGCTACATGATATGTGTATTACGTATGAATGTTGATGTGTATGTGTATCTATTGTCGTATTGCGAGTGTCTCTGTTTGGTGAACGATTTAATGTATCTATTTTTCGGTGGATTGTGAGATAATTTATGGACCTCGTGACTCCATGAAGTCTATCTGTTAAACATTACGGGATGTTACTTTTAAAGAGTTTTCGTTCGATTATTTGCCGATTAAAACCCGTTCCAAAACGACAAGACCCGAGCCATTCTTTCCCCCCCCCCCATGACTCCCAACAAAAAAATGTACGAAACGTGACCAGTACGTCAATTTGGTGGCGAAATATCCCGGAAATGGTTAACCGTCAACGTGATTTATATCATCAAAGGCTGTATGACGTCTAGGCTAAATCAGCGAGACGGCAGCGCCATCTGACGAGCTTAACTAAACCTACACCCCACCCCTCAAGCGTAGGCCGCATTTCGGGGTCAAATGTTGTTATTGACGAAATGAGTTCGTCCCAGCATCAATACTCGTGAGTGAGTGAGTGAGTGAGTGAGTGAGTGAGTGAGTGAGTGAGTGAGAAGGTATCCGTACCTAAAGAAGGATTACTAGAGAACGTTTAACGTTCAATATACCTGAATAGTCAATCAATCAATCAATCAAGAAACCAATCAAGAAACAATCTTAGTAAGCGGATTACTATTATTAGAGTAGTTATCTAACAATTTACTACCCTCAATATTCCATATCTACAATATTATCAGTACTAGACTCATCAACCGTGTAATACAAACAACTTTGTCAAAACACAAGGATCGTGTACACTTAGAATCATAAAAACAATTTCCTAAACTCATAATACAATACACTGAACCATAAAATCCATCTGTCCGCTGGTCGAAAGTGCAACGTGCACTTATCATACCATGTGCGTTTATTATGTAGTTACCGTGATGACAACAATAGGGCAATCGACGGGAGGGGGGTATACAATAATTTGAATCTACTATTTGAATGGTGAACCAACGGTTAATAATGAATTAATGTAGACGAAATGATCATTACAATTTAACATGGACGGTAAAACTCTATAATACACGACAACACCTTCATTCAACATTTGAGGGCCACTAATGTCATTAGCGGCCAGTTACAGGGCCGATAATGACATTAGCGGCCAGTTACAGGGCCGATAATGACATTAGCGGCCAGTTACAGGGCCGATAATGACATTAGCGCCCGGTACAGGGCGGATAATGACATGAGCGGCCTGCAACAATGTCACGTGATATTGTTGATCATGTATCTTTGGGATAAACAGTTTAATTGTTTATATGTTATTTCACCATGTTACCCCAGTCATATAATCTTGGACTTTAATTATTATTATCGTAGAGCTCAGCTATATGACATACACTACTACAATGTTCAATAAAATATTGAAGTACCTCTATCCTGTTTATTGTTTTCAATTCAGTTCTGCAAGTGATAATAATAGTAATAACATGACCATTAGCAGCCCGACATGACCATTAGCAGCCCGACATGACCATTAGCAGCCCGACATGACCATTAGCAGCCCGACATGACCATTAGCAGCCCGACATGACCATTAGCAGCCCGACATGACCAGTATCGGCTCGAGGCTCGCCTCGGGCTGATACTGGTCATGTCGGGATGCTCCCCAAAATCATGTTATTGTTATATTACACTGCTCAGATAGTTGAATTTCAGTAGAAAGAATGTATGACTTGTTATAAAAAATCTTCGATATAAGGAAAGCTTCATCGAATAACGTAGTTATCTAATCGTTCAGACGGTGTTTTGTCTATAAATGGTTGGTAGGGGTGAGTAAGTCAGTGCGCAATGTTTAAGGACGCATCGACAAAACAAGGTCATTGGGTGGAATATTCTTTTAGTCGCCTCATATAGTATTTAACAATATATATCTCAGTTCTTTGTTAGCATACAGCAAGTGAATATGGCCTTTCCTGAAATCGCGATTGTACACTAATATTCCTCATCTAGGGTTGATGTCATAGTTCATATATGAAGACCTCTTTATAAAACTCACTTTAACATTGGCCAGGTTACGGCCAGCAAAGACCATATAGAATAAGACGGGACAGCAAGCGATAGGTTACGGTATTGTGTGAAATAAACTGTTAGCAGTGCCACCTTGCGGAAAACACAAGAGAAGTCGGCTTTAAACAGGCATTAGACAATCTAACTGGATATAGTCAAGGATAAAAGTTAAATAAATGGGGAAGGAGTAATAGTGGCATCTATAGTATAGAGAATGAGTGGGCTGGAACTAGGAAATGAATTAGAAAGTTGGATTTGCCACTCAGATGGTGCAGTTGAAAAGTGTAATAAGTAGGCCTAGTCACTAGTGTAGAATTAGTTTTTGCATGATTTATTTTATGATGCAAGGTGCGTTATGATATATATGTGTCTACATGACCATTATTATTACTGATCATGTATTTCAGACACCATGTTAGGTTTCTTACACTGAATGTAAACCTTAAATATTCAATAAATGATATGTTCTGCTTTATATTATTTACTGATATTATATAAGTCCAGAATATGTATTTTTAATTTAAAAGTAATAATTACAACTTTTTACAAGTGTACATAAAGATACAAGAAATAATAATTAATGACACTAATCAATCAACAATGCCTTAATTAAAACAAATTACCTTTTTTTTAACTCTTAGAACTATTGAATTCTCTACTATTCACACGTTAAACATGGTGTAGATGGATATTAATATACAAGTGTACAACAAACTGTAATGTTTTACAAGAATCAGATTCTAACTTTCCTTGTAACTTTGTCAGCATAAGTGTTTCTAGTCTAGATCTAACTTTATTCATGTGGAGGATCTTTTCAATATTATTACGAAATTCTGCTTCTATCAATATACACACTTCCATTAAATCTGAACTGAGTACAACAAGACTACCAGTGGGAATATCTTGATACTCCTTAGCAGAAATAAACACATGAGAAGAGTTTACTTTATTTAAAAGACCAACTAAATCTGAAGCCCATTTACTACACACCATTTTTGTAATTTTGCGAGACATACATCCCACTATATAAATGATGATATTGTCTTCCTCTACTGTAAGCAGGATTTGCGAACTAAAAACAACTATGAGAGACCTGATGGCATCACTACAGTAAAATGTAACAAGTTGTTCTCCAACTTTGAAACCTAACTTTGTAAAATTGTTGTGTATATTCTTCAATAAATTTGGTGGATCATAGAAGATAACGACATGATTATTGTTGTGCATAAAATGTGGCTTGTTAAGAGATGCTCCTAGTTTTGACTGATTATTTGACCCTTGATTACACATTATAGCTTTGACAATAAGGCAACAGGCATATTTACTTACAATTTCAATACACTCCAAAAGAAGACTTTTCAGCAAATCAGCACTTGGAGTACTGCCGGTTACAAAATAGTCTATTGGTTGCTTCCACTTACATGCTAAACCTCTCAACATAAACACAACGACTGGCAAAATATTAAAATTTTCCAGCATCTCCAAAATCTTCCACCTCTACACGCCCAGGGTTATAGAGACATTTTTTACTGCTAGTTCATAAAGAGCAACACAGTATAATTTCAAATGGTCTGCCTTTACTTTAATTAATCTATGAAGTCTTTTCACTGGTGGTAACAAGAAGACTTTGGCAAGGAGTTTTATGTTTGTGAACTGGAATGTTGAAGTTGAGATGACACAAGAGCTGGACCAGACATGTTATCAGGGTTTTAGGGTGGGCTCTTCCCGAGCCCTGAGCGTCTGCTTTTCCTGTATCGTTATTTTATATACTGGGGCTCCATTTAAAGTTCATGCTTCCGTCTAACACACACATCAGCGATTGAGACTCGATAAGTCATGATCCGTTTATTCACGATCCATTGTTAATGAATACCAATGATCCATTTCTGATATTCACATTTCCATTTTCAATAACATCACAAGTCACTTTTACAACAATTCACTTTTCGACTACATTCACCGAGATCCAAACAAAAACTGATTTAAATTTTGAAAAGGGTTGCCAGCTCTAAGCTGGGTCAGAGGTTACATGGATTACGAAACAGCCAATGAGAAATATTCAGATCCCTCGCCAAATCTGAACAACAAAGCTAAGCCAATCACATTAGAATTTGGCATGGGATTCAATTTCAGTTTTAAATATTTCCAAACCGTTACAACATTTTAAACCTACCAAAGTCTGCACAGCAATTAATCATTTCTCTCTAAATATTTCCAAACAAAGAACATTTACAATCCATATACATAGATATAGTAATATAACAAACTTCACCAACTGAGCTACAGACATGCCATCTGTAGCTGTTACTTTGAGTTGAGTGGCTTTGAGCACATTTCATTTCAGCCTAGTAATTTGTACTCATAGTCTGGATGTAGAGTCTACATGCTTTGAGTTTCTATTACCTGGGTGTTAGATCAGTAGATGGTGACCATATTTGACCAACTGTAAATAAAAAGCATGTGATTTAATTATGATTAACCTCTAAGACTAAGTGACCGCCAGTGTCAAATAACAATTAAGATGGATTATTTATATTCAGTTGACCAAACTCGTGAGAATCACAACCATAGCCATGTTTCAGCATCAAAGGACTTGTGATATAATTCATTAATTGTATTTCAATATTAATATGAAAGATTTCAGAATTTAAATAGAAATTCAATGATTATTGATTAACAGCCAGCAGCCTGACTGCCCTGAGCCCAGGCGATAATATAGGTATTACGATTATTTCGCTCGGCTACTCTTTCTCAGTCATATTTGGCATATTACCTACCTCTTCCCCCCCCTTGTAAATTTGAAAAATGATAGTCCTGGAAATTTTCCTCGACTGTTGTGGGAATAATGGACCACACAATAATCGCGTGTCTAGATCTATTCATTTTCGCGCTATAAATGATACTGTCAAATTTGTTGTTAATCTACCATGTCTACCGCAAGACGGCAGCACTGTATATTTATTATACGCCAAACAGCCAGCTGTCCCATCTTCACTTATACGATCTTTGACGTCGTATTTTATACGAGCGTTATTCAGATAAAATACGACGATGATAACGCAAGTATGATACCTGAATATATTATTATAACAGTATGACAATCGCCGGATACAAAAGACGATGATTGATGTTTTACGGCCACCTTTGTGCACATGACAAGCTAAATGGGCCGAGCGATCTCCAAAAATAGTCAGGTGAAGTCAAAGATGAAATACCCTTCGGATTTGCCCAGGCCGAGATTCGAACACGCTACCAGTTAGATAATGGAGGCGCCCTCGCCGGATACAAAAAGGGATATGTTTCAACTGAACAGTTCATGCTTTTATTATCATTAACCACCTTATGATAATAATAATAATAATAATAAACCAATTCTGTGATCATATTACACTTAATTTTGTTGAGTTTAATTACGGTTTAGGTGAATCGGTGGGTTTTATTCCAGTCTCAGGTATAGTCATACCTTTGACGTGAGGCCGAGTGGCGACTCTTCAGGGAGACACCTCTGACACACAGGTACTACTAGGACTAGAACCCGGATCTTGAGATTTGTACAGCAACGTTCTCTCCAGTGTACTATCGGGGCACTTGGTTGAAAGCGATCGATCAAATATTGATCATTAATTCACGATCCTGAAACGTGATGTTTTCAGTCTTCTCACTTGTTTCCGGATTAAACTTTTCCAAAGAGAGATGATGATGATGATGATGATGATGATGATGATGATGATAACAATAATAATAATGTAAGTTTAATAAATGGGGCTTACTGTCATTATTTTGATGGTATATGGCTGGAAATATTGAGGAAACATAGATAAAGAAGATGATTTGGAATTATTCCAGTGATAACTCAAACAAAATAGACAATGTGTTATGATTTATTGTCTCACCTAAAGTAGACCAGTCAACGTAAATGAAACATGATTCTCCAAGCCGAGAGATAGAACTCCATACAGTTTAATTATACTACATGGTGTGTGTACTTCTACGCTGACTATCCTGAACTGTCCTTTTGTCATTAACTATCCGTAAACCTTAAAAATACTCATATCACTCAACAGACAATGTCATCGGAGTAATATGAGTATTCTGTCGTACAAAGTACAGTAACTGTGTGTATCTGCGTGTATACGTGCGTGTGTGCGTGTATCCGTGAGCGTGCGCGCACGCACACACATGGCGAATTAAATGTGTACATAAATAGTAGCGGTTTTTTGTTTCACTGTTCTGACCCTATTCGGGGATAACTCTTTTATACGACGACAGCTAATGTTATTGATCGTCCACAAAACACACGAACGAGAGGAAGCCGTAATTTAACAATGTTCCATCAATAAAAGTAAAAAGGTCAGTGTACAGTCGTCTACTGATGGTTTATATGAGCCACAGTCACAAACAAACGTTTGTTACTGACAAAATAATTATCGGGTTATTTCTTCTCAGAGTATACACATCAACACAATTGGAGAATAACGGACATTATGGAATATATGATTTCTAGCTGCTGTATTTGTTCAGAACGAAAATAATCGTTAATTTGTGTATCCTATTGTCTTGTCCACGAAAGAAAAAGTCGTAATAACGAAAGGAAATTTGTTTTAAGTCGAGACAATTTATTCAAACATGCCCCTAGATTTTCAACTTACAATATTCTGAGAAACATAAGAAACATTTTACCCAAATTTAAATTTGATAGCACGCTCTACTACAAAACCCGAGGGGGGTCTCCATAGCCTAACTGGTAGATTGGCCACAGATCTATAGCACCTGGGTACGAACCCCGGCCGGGCTATGCCAGAAAAGTGTTTCATCTTTCGCTTCGCTTCGGTACTTTTGAAGGTCGCTCGGCCCATTTAGCCTACCCTTGTGCACAAAAGTAGCCGTAAAACAGCAACATTTTACAGAGCCCAAAGTCGTCAGCTCGAATTCGTCTCTCGCCTTTGTCTGTGGCACATTCATTGTTCAATGAATGGCTTCATCTGGATCGAGTCCTTTTTGTATTAGGTAACTGGTGAGATAAGCATTAAGTCTTAGCAATAACTCTTTCCAGTTCGATGTGTTCATTCTACAATATCTTTATTCAACATGACGTCTATTCAACATCATGTTTATTCAAAATCGTGCATTAACAGTTCGTATCATTAAACTAGCATAAGCGCGAAAAGATGCGTATATTGAAAGCGTTCCGTTGATAAGTAATAAATTAAATAACATACACACGAGCGCGCGCGCACACACACACACACACACACAGCCACACACACACTCCTGTTGGGCGTGACATATTCGTCTGGGGTCCAGAAGCTGGCCAGGTTTAATATCGTTGTTTAGCCGTGACTTATATATAGGCCTATGTATGTTTAGATCTGTGAAGGTGTAGGTTTATGTATGTTTACATTTATGTATGTTTAGGTGTATGTACATGTTTAGGTTTATGCATGTTTACATTTATGCATCCATATGTTTACCGATGTATGGGCTTAAAGGATGTATAGATCTTGATACATTGTGCCTGCGCCATCACACAAATGTTTCCTAAAACACACACACGGAGAGAGAGAAAGAGAGATGGGGGGGGGAGATAGAGAGATGATGATGATGATGATAACTGATGTTTTACGGCCACTTTTGTGCACATGGTAGGATAAATGGGCCGCTGGAGATAGAGAGGGGGTGTAGCCAAGGGCGAAGGGAGGGAGAGATAGATAGATAGATAGATAGATAGAGAGATAAATCATGCATCATTTTTTTAAAGCCACCATTACTGTAACTGGATCAGCTTTTATTAACAGCGTGTACATAAGAGAAGAAAAGAAAAATGGTTGATTTTCTTGACGGAAATGCACCTTTAAAAAACCGATCGAGGAAATCAATATTACACAAAAGCCCAATCCGAGCATATAATAACAGATAAATGTCCCTTATCTACTCGTCTTTAATGTCCAAACACGTCGGCTATTCAGATCAGCGGCGATCGATCGAAGTTTTCATTGTCATGGAAGAATTCATCAGCGCCATCTGCCGGCATTTAGCGGCATGCCAGAACAAACGGCGTCGCAAGCCGATATCGAAAAGTTAATCAAACAAACGGCGCAATGTTCACGTACGTCGGTGGACAAACAGAGAAATCTACTTTTTATAATGTTGATGAGTTGATGAGTGAATCAATCCGCTTCTCGTCCGTAAACAAACGCCGGACCGTCCGTGACACGGCCATGCGATCCTGACGTCGGATAGACACGCCACCATTGAGACGCGTTCGTGGATTTAGACCATATCCCCATATCCGGTATTTATTGTGCTCGAGCGCGTTGGCGAGCAGTGAACGAAAACCCGGATCCGGTCTCGTGACAATCTAGCTCGGAGGCGGCTCGGTATCCGGATAATTTGTTTGTTGTCAATATATAGTCGGCGATCGTATTCTGAGAAGAGTGGATCGACTTAAAACCAAGAAATATTAAATTACGGATAGATTGTTGTTGTCGATGAGATGAACGCCAATGACCCGATGAAGGTTTATCGCACTCGGCTGAGTGCGTTATGCCTTATCGCAAAGTTACTCGTGTCTGTTCAGCTTCTCTCAGTATACGGCACGGATTATGGTGAGTACTTGCATGCCTTAAAAGTGTATCACAAATACGTTGTGGCTGATATATTGGATTGTTAACGTCAATGAACGCCGACAGTATGCGACAGAAGCAACCTTTTCACAATAAAAACGTGCCTCTTGTAAAAGGAACATGAACGGAAAAGACGTCAAAAGTGATAAATTGGCGGACTTTAGGTCGTGGCAGATACTTGCTAGCTCCAACCAGACAATAAATAGGTAAGAAATACTTTAGAATAGTGTATTAGTTAGTATTAGGGTTAAAGGGACAGCCCACCTTCATTTCAAATTTTCAGGACTAACACAGCTATGCTCACAAATATAATAAATTATGTCAAAATGTGTAAACGATCACCTACACCTTAAATAATCCAGTTAAAAGTGCTGATTAATGGCCTGTGGGCGTCGCCATTTTGAAGCTAGACAGACACCGGAAGCTCCTGAATGCTGACGTCACTTGAACACAGCAGTTTAACCGGAAGGTATGTAAACAAGTATGAACAAAGAATTATTCCAGAACATAACGCAATTATCTTGTTAAATTACTTCATAAATGACATACAACCAAATCAGTTTGAGCCACAAGGAACCTTACAAGAGGAAGATGATTCCTATTGTTTAGAAGAAAGCGGAATCATTTAAGAAACCCCGAGGAGAACCGGGAACACAGTGAGCTCCGGCGGCCTAGCGGTTAAGACCCCGGCACTTGGTGCCAACGGTCGCAGGTTCGAACCCCGTAAGAGGTCGAAACTTTTCCAGGGATTAATTTCTCGGCTCACAACATGGTGGGTGGCTGACCACGTTAAATAGCACTGCCGTCTCCACTGTATTATTTAAAGTAAAGGGGGACGTTAAAAAACCCCTGAGGACGTAAAACACTCTAGCAGTTATGGTGGTGAACTGTCCCTTTAAATTTATACCTGAAGGAATGAAAACTTCGGAATATTTCTCACCTTGACAGATCCACCTGATAAAAGGCAATTCGTTGTAAACTAGACTGTCATTGGATCCAGCCATTAATGACCGTTTTCGTCTTGATAAAGGAAGGATATCGGATCCTGATGTTTTTTGAGTTTATCAGTTTGCACTTGTCGGGGTCACATTATTTAATATGTCTGGGTAAACTATTATTATTATTTCAGGTAAGCCAACGTGCGTGCGTGCGCGTGTGTGCGTGTGTGTGTGTTTTGTGTGTGTGTGTGTTTTAGCTGTGTATTATAAGGCACAGGCACAGAGAATCTCGAACCGTGAATTCAAACTCTGGACGTTTCTTCAGGGGACTGAATCCAGAGTGGCGACTTTCTTGCTGAGACACGTGTGCGTGTGTGTATGTGTTTTGTGTGTGTGTGTGTGTGTGTGTGTGTGTGTGTGTGTGTGTGTGTGTGTGTGTGTGTGAGAGAGAGAGAGAGAGAGAGAGAGAGAGAGAGAGACCGTTAACGGTAATTCGACGAAGTCGGCCATTATCGGATCTACCCGGATACGACGTAGCCAATCAGCGAACGAATGTCATTCTTGCACATTACGGTGATCGATAGAATTGCGGACCTCCCTCGTCGTGGTTACTTCGGAGTTTTCGAATTTATCGAACACTAAAGTAGGCCACGGTCTCGTTGTCTTCGAGAGAATTCGTTTTCGGACCAGCTTCACCGGAGCGTGACACGTACGGAAATCAATCAGCTGTACAAATAGGGAAATGAAAGCTAATTTGTCGCCAGGTTCGGTCGATTATCGATTAAGTTTAGGTTTCAACGCCGTTCGGATGTAGTAAACCTCACAGAACAAGCTCCAGTCTGTGAGCGTATCTCCCCAACCGAGAGGCAGCCACCAGTAAAACAAATTGCTCCCCGGCACAGATGGCTTTACGAACGCTGCCCAAAAAAGGCTTCCTAAGGCCAATAGGCATTGCAGCTTCAATCGGAGACAATATGGCCACCAGGAGGAGTTTGCGACGATCATTGTCCCATTATTGGAATCGGACTGGTCTTATTGGGATCGGCCGCATTGGTAAGCTTTCAGAAAGGTTTATTTCCATCATCGACACCCCGTGGATAGGTACATCGAATGGCACTCGTCTTCGACCTTGGGATAATCCTATTTGACAGCATTCAGCAGGTATATAAGTGACCGCCAGTGATTGCGGCAAGAAGCTTAACGCGTCTAAAGTTGACCATAATCCGCACGACGAATTCGGGTTCTCTTCTCAGCCATACATTTTATTCCCGTATCTTAGCTATCAGACTGAGCATTTCCTAGCTTCAACCTAGGAGATGTGATCGAGTGGGCAATACCGTAAACGAACCGGCAGATCGTTCAACAGCTAAACGCCCATCTCCAGGACAAATTGACAAAGGTCCGGTTGGTACCAATTGTAGGTTGACTCGACCGTACTTAGGAAGCCCCTACTTCACGAGTAAGTTGTAATATGTAATGTATTTCAAAATCACAGAAGAGAAAGCTAAATATATAATAAGATGATCAGCCATCATCCACAAGACCATTTACACCTTCATCAGGACACAATCATACGTCCTACAGTAAATCCTGCATGAAATTAACAAATCCTTTATAAGATGCCGTGGCCTATAGCGACCGGTGGCCTAGCGGTAAGCACCCGGCACTGAATAATTAAAATTAAAAGGGGACGTTAAAGACCTCCTCAGGACGTAAAACACTCTGGCAGTGACCACCCTCATGGTATTTCGGCTCCATCTTTCCGTACTGCCCCCCTCTGAGTGGTGGTGGCGGGTGATTTCTAAACCAATCCAACATAGAGGCTGTGCCGAATAAGCGACGGCCTGCGGATTCTTTCCGAAAAATAAAGCAAAGAAGCGACGGCCTGGGTTATCAATTCTCATCACTTAGACAAGACAAGACAAAAGACAAGGAGTAACTCGGGGATTACAGCTCGGGTCGGGTTTAATTATTCATCTTTAAGTCTACCAAATTTTCGTTTTGTTAATTCGTCCAAAATGTAACCGAAAAATTAGCGCCGCCGTATTGCGTCTCCGACAATTAGACATCGACGAAAGTCGTTCAGTTTACATTATATGTAATCTTGAGTACATTTAGCCGGCGTTATTGGCCGGTGTAAACAAATAAACAGAGATAAGTAAACAGACGAAGTTGGAGATCGATATCTGAAGCGTTATGGAGAGTGGCAACCTCATTCAGATATGTCTGTCATCTTTGGCCACGATATATGGCCTGGGTGGTGCTGGTTGTGCTGGTGGGGGTATGTGTGTGTGTGTGTGGGGGGGGTCATTGACTTGTAAACATGTTCTACACTGTTGATATGGCATACCGTTGCTGGGGCGGATTGGCGTGGGGGAGGGCTGGGGCTGGGGGGTCGCGTTGAGAATGTAACCGATTTTCGTGTTCTCTATTCAGTTTGAAGGTATAGTGATCACATAATCTATCTACCTGCTAACCATCTCTCCTCATCCGTCTGTAATTTAAGATGAACACCGATGTCTGTTCCAGGTTGATTTCAATCGATGACGCGCCGTACAATGGCGAGCGCCCGGTCAGTTACAACGACGCCACCAAGCGGTAGGATGTCTGCTTGCAGATTTGAAAACGGGATTAAACCGAGGACACCTGTAGCAAGCCACGTCGCATAGTGCGGATGACCTTCGTTTGAGCTGGTTTGGACCTAGAAGGTCAAATCTCCTACACGGACAAACTTGATCGCCGCCGACATCATTCGGTTGATGACCGTATCCAGAATGATGCTGTGCAAGAAGTCCTAACAGATCAGTAGACATCGTCCTGTCTGAGATGGCTTTCATGGAGACCCCAAAGGGTCAAAATGCGTCCACTTGGCTCCAGTATCACTTAGGACAATCTACTGGATACCGCGAGCTGTCTAAGAAACTCCAAAAGAGGATTCCTGATCCGGATTCGATTACTACAAACTGTCACGTGATCACCGAGTACCAATCACTGGGTCCGGTCAGTCCAAGGGGCGACAGACGGCCACGTGTTCCTTCTGGAAATCACGTGATCAGCCCCGGAGATTTCTTCTGGCTGCAGAGAGATACATCGATGCCAGCTGGCGTTTCGTCGTCGCCATTCAGGAAGTCACGTGATAATTGCCACTCGAGTGAGGGCTTCTCCGGCCTGCAGCTTAGAGGAATCAATCCATTTACGTCACCATGTAGAGGGTGTAAAAGTGCTAGCAGCAGGTTACTTGGCACGACAAGATCCGAGGTAACCTGCCCCTCAGCCACGCGTAGATCGACCCGGGTCAACGGGAAATACGATCCCGGCGACGGTATGGCGGCTAACTTTATGCTTCTGGATATGGGCAAGAATCGGAGCAGAGACGGTTTGGTCGGCTTAGCCAGGGCTCAGCATCACAGTCCGCGCGAAGTCGGCAATCGCTACACGCCGAAGAACATCACTTCCGCCAAGCACGGGCATCATGACGTCGTCATAAATTACCGGATTGGGGCGTGGCCTATAAACTGTCAGCGTGGAGAAGGATTCGCGCGGACAAATGTCCCACAGGTGAACCAGGACAACCAATCGACGAACGGCAACGTACAGCTTGATTATCACCCTTCATCGCCGACCCAACAAACTACAAGTCACGTGTCCGACTATCCCCAGGATACCGATCAAGAAATACCGGAAGCCGCAAATCAGGTCACAAACCACATAATGTCATCGGATAGTAACGTAGAAAGTGACGCAGAATCGAAAAGTAGTTCAGTCAAAGATTCAAACATCCCTTCGAATTTGACGGTCAGCGAATATTTCAGTGTTAACCTCGACGACGAAATGGTAGACGAGACGAAATCGACACAGAATTGCACTTCCGATGACGTCAGCTGTCATCGAGAAGACGGAACTGATCCGCGAGAGAGACCGAACACGAAACGTTCGGTACGATTTAGTGTCGAGAACGATGTTTATAGATATTCACCATGGGAACCAATTGACGGGCTGTAGTGGAAGTTCCGTCTATGGGATTCCCGGGATTGGTTTTGGTGTTTGGGAGATGTAAGCCGCATTGCTATATAGGTAAATATTTATATTAGTCACAATGGTTCTACATTGAATGTTTTGATCACTTTTTGTTGAGTTTGTTGACATCTCATCCCTTGCGTCGCCAAATGATCTTTGCTCATGTGATTCCATAATTCAATAAAGATATCCAGCAGACGATTAGTAGCTAACCAAATAAATATCCAGTGAAACGTTCTCAAAACATCTCAGTAGGACATATTCTTGGTAGATCACTGCAAGGATGCCCAGCCTACGGAAAAATCAGTGTTAAACGCATTTGTTACGTGTTTTCTTCAATCTACAAAATATATTTTGGCCGATTCTACGGATTTTTATAAATATTTGATATGTGTAAACATGGTAAACTTAATATATCACCAAACTGCGTAACTTTAGCTGTATAACGCAACAGATATGCGCATATGGATATTAGACCCGAAGTGGTTACATAGGCAGAATATATATTTTGGAGCTAGATTTTGTTGTGACGTCATTAATTACTGTGATGTCATTTTTTCGATCTGCGCGATTTTTTTTGTGTTTTATTCACATTTATATATATATTTATCATCGTGTTTCGCATGCTTTATGTCGTCTTTTTTGTTTTTGTTTTAAATCTCTGAATATTTATCAACACTAATTGGGCATTCCTATCACTGTAACATTATAACTCAACGAGAAGGTTGTCACAACATTCTGAGGTCGCACATTGTACATGTAGATTAAACAAACTCACAATTAACATATCGTCAGTTATTAAGTCTGAAACGTAATTATATTTATTGGTCCGTTCTCTTAAAGTTGTCAATAAGAAGATAGAACAGTGTTTACATAAAATATAACGTTTGGGGTCCAATCTGAGATGGACGAAAGGATGTGGAGATAAAATGATGGATGGCGATACGATAATTTCTCTTTATTTAATTCAAGATATGATTCGGTCATACTCCGCTATACACAATTAATTGGTCCCAAAAGCCGTGACGTAACCGGATTTTTGACGTAAAAATGCCATTCATAGGTGACGTGGCTGAGTGACGAAACCTCCGACATAACGCTGAACATTGACTCTAGAAAAGTGGCGTAAAGACGAATTTGACATAGGCTGAAATGACGTAAAGTGGGGGTATTACTGCGTTTTCGTTAGTTCACATCATAGCCTATGTTGACAATAATTTTCCTGCACTTAACCACTTCATATCGAATTTCCGTAGACAGAAACGTTTACAATCCTCGTACGGTATCAGACATACGTCGACCCAATCATGTGATCTTATCTCCAATCGATCATGATGTTAGTTGATTCAGATAGACATACAAAGATCTCGTGTCGCGCCAACTTCTACCACTAAAGACTAGTGTCGAATTAGTGGCGAGACGCGAGTACAGTTAGACGAAGTACGCAAATGCTCGTACCGCAAAATAGAATGTCATGTCTAAAATTCGGCGGTTGTGTGGTGCCAGATCAACCACTTTCCTACCATCTATCGTCTTTACTATATGCCACCGACTACTGTCCTATCTGGAAATCGGTTATTCGAAAGTACCATGTTGCCATATATTTGTGGCTGATCGGAGAAAACCCTCTGAGGAAGTAAAACACTCTGGCAGTGACCACCCTCAGGGTATTTCGGCTCCATCTTTCCGTACTACTCCCCTGTGAGTGGTGGGTGGGGGAGGATATTTCTGAACCAATCCAACATAGACGCTGTACCGAATAAGTGACCGCCTGGGGATTCTCTCCGAACAACAAAGCTAAAGCCAGAAACTAAGTCTGATTTAAATCTGATACATGTGTGTGTATGTATGTATATATATATATATAGAGAGAGAGAGAGGGGGGGAGGATATGTGTGTTTGTGTGTGCGCGCGCGTGCATGTGTGCGCGCGCGCCTGTGTGTGTGTCATACATAAGTTACTTATTGTCAAATCATCGACAAAGTGTAATTCGATGCCATTCCTCGTCACGGGACCAGACCAACAAGTAGCTGACTAACACCGACCGACCACAAAATGTTTACTCGTCGACGACGCTCAACGATTCTCAGTTCGACGGTAAACAATAGACACCGATCATTATATCTAGTCTATTTACCTGTACTGTACTAAGTACCGTACATCACTACGTCACTGCCACCTACCGGCCGTTAGCCCTAATTCGAACTGAGTAATCGGCTTATAAGTAATCGATAAAGCTGTATCCGGGATACATACTGTACTATGTGTACATAACACGGAGAGAGGATGGTACAGGTAGCTAGCTTCCTGTATACAACCTGCCAACAGGTTATCATTAATCGACATCTGCGGGTTAATCGATACTTTCCTTTCAAGGCTACAACCTTTGCTGTATGATACACGACAAAGGCTGAACATCGATCATTATAAGACAATAAGACAATGGAATAATAATACAGGTTAGTTTCGCTAACCACAGCCTCACCCCCGCCCCCCCCCCGCCCCCCATTATATTTTAATACGGAGAGGAATCTAGTTAACAGCCCCCCCACACACACACACACCGTATTAAATAACAGTAATATTTGTTATGATTTACGCTTGATTGATTGATTGATTGATTAGTTGAGTGATTAGTTGAGTGAGTGAGTGAGTGAGTGAGTGAGTGAGTATTATTGTTTTGTTTAGCATCAATATCAACTACATTTGTAACATACAGCCGAAGGATGATCCTCAGTGAAATGAGATAATCGGATGTACTTATGTCGCTAACTGATATAATAATAATTCGGAGACTAATCACCTTTTGGAAGTGGAATCTCCTCAGATTATATCTAAAACATTGTGCAAGACGCGGCTCTATGGCAGAATAGGTCGTCCGGTTGGCCCAACTACATCTGAAAGATGTTTCATCTTTCACTACATCCCATTGCCTATGCGATTTCTTAAACCAGTCAATCTACCGCGAGCGCGTACGCGAGCGCACACACAGACGAACATACACATGGTGGCCGTAAAAGAACAGTTCAATTTCACAATAGATAGTACGTGAAGATTAAGAGCCATTGCCTTACTCTGGGATTGTGAAGATGTCTTCAAACTGTTAGACGGTTTGAAACATTAAATGATACAGCCATTTAATTTAGGGATATATCCAAATAAAATATTCTTCTAAGGAAATAAGATCAGGATTAACATAGATTCGGCGCCATCTTTTGTTTTTCTTTCAGACGGGATACCGCATTATCCTCTCGTCCTCTGATGGAAATGTTCTCAATGAATAAACAAACAAAAGGTCACACAATAAGTTAACTTGGTACACTTCTGAGTGATGAAAAAAGTTATTACACAATCACAAATCAAGACTAAATCATCACATCAAGATATTTTAATTTAGTCAGCTCTCTCTCTCTCTCTCTATATATATATATATATATATATATATATATCTATCTCTCTCTCTCTCTCTCTCTCTCTTTATATATATATATATATATATATATATATATATATATATATATATATATATATATATATATACATACACTTCGAGTGATATTCATGATTGTTATATAACCAGCAAGAAGGTTTAAGGGGTAACAAGTATTTTCTATATCAATAATTATCAACGTGATTAATTAATAATTAGAAAGATAACAGTAAGTATCAAATTCATCAACGAGAATTATCAATCATGATGAGTTCAATCATGAACGTTTAGTTAACATAACTAGATAGTTAACTGATTATTTTTATCTCTAATCTGTCTTCGTGTAATATTTTATTATATAGATCTTTGTTACACTTACAGGTAATATATCTTATAACCTAATGACTGATAAATCGATATTCTGATTTAAATGTTTGTTTATTTATATAGTGATATAACTGGATAAAATAAATCTTTGGATGAGTCTGTCAATTACACAGGAAGTCTCTCCCCGTCAATGTATCCGTGTATCTGTGTGGAGGGAGTATATGTGTGTATGTGTGTGTGTGTGTGTGTGGGGGGGGTACTTCGTTCATGATTTATCAGTGGAACATGTGTGAGATGTAGATAGTTATATATATATATATATATATATATATATATATATATATATATATATATATATATATATAATAGATAGATAGATAGATAGATAGATAGATAGATAGATAGATAGATAGATAGATAGATAGATAGAACTAGAAAAAGGGAGGGTAGAGAGAGGGATATTAGTGAGAGAAGGAGATTTGTAAATATATTAACAAGTGACGTATACTACCAACTTCTTATTGTCTATGTCCCATTACAGGCACATGATATCATTAACAGAATATAATAAAGATATATCTACACCATGGCTACTTTAGCGACGTGATGAAAATAACCATTTTTAAATTGTTACATTAAAATACAAAATACAATATCTGCTTCAGATAAGATATTAATAGATGAAGACAAAATATTGTCATATTTATATACATAATGATTTGTCAGAGATCCATAGCAGCTATTGATTGTTATATATATATATATATATATATATATATATATATATATATATATATATATATATATATATATATATATATATATATATATAAATTAATATACCAATCATTGCTACTTCGTTTACCCGAACAATAATCACAATTTATTAATATCTTTTCTATATGATTACAATATATATATATATATATATATATATATATATATATATATATATATATATATACAAATTCCGCGACACTCGTGATAGATATTACGTCCCTTCTGAAATATTGAAGTCATTGACATCAAACCTAATAATAATATTAATATTGATAATCTAGTAACAACAAAAAGAATCAAGATAACATTACATCAATATTGATATTATGGGCAAAAATACGAACTATTGTTTTTGCGATATCAGGATTTTAATCTGATAAGACTATCTCTGTATCATCAGCATCTCTATATCTTCATTAACTTTATATACTACTCGATCAAAGATGAACTGAATCAATATTTATATGAAGAATACTAAAAATAATGTGAAGGACGTCAGAAACGGACTCAAACAATTGGCAGACGATTCTGAAGTAAACAAAAGTGAAAAATGAAATTTATAACATGAATCCGAATATATAGTTCATAATTGGTTAATTATGACAAATTATTAATACAAAAATCTTATATTAAAACATTAAATTTATAATATTCCGATAAATCGTGTTATTTTAGTAAATATAGGATTTGCGTACATGATTCATCATAAATGTTATTCCATAGTTTATCAACATATTTTTATTCAGAAAAAAGCGAAGCAGAATTTTTCTTGAAGCAATCAGTGATATAAATGATAAACAGAAGAATAAAGTCTGATTATGTCATAAAAGATTAAAAATATTAACATCATGCCATTAGAATAAAGTGTATAATACAAGATAATATAGAAAGTAACAGAATGACGTGCATAATAGAAAATAGAAAATGAACGTGTATAATAGAACTGAAGGGTCACAAACTGGGTCTATATACATGTACTTGTTATATTACCGTTAAATGCCACTAGCGACATATTGTATAACCTATTCAGTGGCCAGTTATATTTTACAATCTGCCAAATATTAACAGACTACATCTCAAATACTGTCATCAAAGTAATTTTCGGGGTGAATGAATATTGAACAAAATAATTTCGTTCATCACGCGTTCATATAAATATGGTTATTCAACTTAAAGCTCCAAACGTAAACACGCACACACACGCACAACAGACGCGCCCGCACACAAACACGCACACACAAACACACAAACACACACACACTAACCGTTCACATTTCTTCCTTACTCTACTCACTTTGTTTTTCCTTAAATTTTAATGTATTTAATATATCAGGTGATGCTGTATAACATTGTATTCGGAACTCTTCTCTTGGCTGAGCTGTTTTGGGGAATATATATATATATATATATATATATATATATATATATATATATATATATATATATATATATATATATATATATATATATATATATAAACATATATGATATACAACAATATGATATAAAATGCACAATAATATGTTCTTGCTACAATAATTAATCATTAAAAAATTAAACTTATATGGATTTGTTGTTGTTTCATAAAGATATAATTATGTGTAATCCACGCCATTTGATTTTTATTTTCAAATTTGTCATCTTAAAGTTCCCTTAATTGACTCGATCAGCCACTTACTTTTCACCTTTACTTTAAAACCTTTCATGTTTCTTACGCCGAGTGGTGAGACTCCCGCATCAACGACAGCTGTATGGAAGTGCAGCAGTAGCCAGCTGCCTTTTGCCATCAGCGTCTTTTCTTTGGCCACCATCTGGCCACATGTGACTGCCGCCGAGTTCCTGAAGCCGAGCGACTGCAGTAATAGCCAATCGACGCATTGTCCGGCCCTCATTACCAGTGACATATCCTGGTAGGTGACCGACACCTGACAACGAAACGTACCG
Source organism: Paralvinella palmiformis (assembly GCA_025642065.1). Taxonomy (NCBI): domain Eukaryota; kingdom Metazoa; phylum Annelida; class Polychaeta; order Terebellida; family Alvinellidae; genus Paralvinella; species Paralvinella palmiformis. The sequence goes on from JAODUP010000488.1 coordinate 546,223, forward strand.
GAAGTCAGCCAAACGCCATTTTTATCAGCGTATGGAACTGCCAGTATTGAGGAACGATGGTAAATATTAAATACTAAAGAATTAATGTCTCGATGACTATCACCTTAGGATTAAACTCTGACCTTCGTATTTTCGTGACCCTTTACTACACATCTACACTCGGTATCTGTCGGGTAGTATTCCGGATAGCCAGGACTGGTCAAGATCACCTCTTGTGCAGTCCGTGAATGATTCCTGCAGATTGAGAACGGGGATGCTGGGATCGAAACCCAGCTGTTAGTAAAACTGGATCGACGGCAGGCAATATGCCGACACAAAAACAAACTATGTTTGGACGCATCGAAAACTGGGATGTTGTTTTTCAGGGAGAAATAAACCTTGTATCATTAGATAATATACAGAGGTGTTAAATGTTCCCCCTCCGTTTATGACAACCAATCGAGTTATTTAATTTGGGTAAATAATGGGTGTAAAGGTCACGACGTCTAATGTTTCATCAACATCGTGAGTGAGAATAGAAAAGTTGTTCTTAACCATGACAATAAGCAAGCATACCACAAAGAGGCCATTAGATAACATGCTAAAGCTAGAAAAATGCAGGTAATATAGATTGTTGGAAATAACTCTCTCTCATATATATATATATATATATATATATATATATATATATATATATATATATATATATATTCACAACCCTGTATTTGTCTGCTCTTCGTACATTGTCACTGATGGCGTTGGCTGTTTCGAGGTGACCTCCGCAATAAATGGATTCCGCTGGATGATGTCACGTGACGGTAGATGAGTTATCTGATTGGCTAGATTAGGCGGTATCCGAAACATGATAGACGGACGAGGCATGGTCGTCCTTGACCTTGATGGTCTGTAGGCTGTTCCTGTAAAACGGTGATGGTAGACTTAACGAAATAACAAGTTAACTAAAAAAGACTCAATGTATATATATTTTCATATCCCGTTGATATTAGGATTGACCACACACCAGAGTTCGGTAATTCAAATGTTAAATCGATTGTCATTGGATGGCCAATGTTACTCAACGTAAGTGTCCAGATTGTCCTAACTATTGGTCAACTAAGGTATTTATGTACAGGAACTTAATACTTATACTAGTAGGTATATTCCTTCAGGATTGATGGGCGTTTATTAGATATAAATAATAGTACATGAAGTTGTGAGAAATATTTTACAAATCATCGTAATAACACAGCATTAAATGATCAATACTGTATACGTATTAATATCTGCGGGGTCTTACTT